>CAUYSK010061098.1:0-70979 GCA_963575035.1 Avahi laniger
TATACTTTCCTGGATTAAACTTAAGCCCATTATTCAAAGTGAGGCACCACAAGAGCAGAAGAATGGGCTCCACTTGTACTCGCCATCAAATTGGTACTAACTGATCAACACTAGGGTGATCACATGGCAGAAATACTCTCCGGGGATTAGGGGGATGGGGGAGTAAATCCGCAACAAAAGGACATGGGAAGCACTGTAGCGGGGGGAAGGGCATGCCTTTAACTCACACTTGGGTGAGGCAAAGACATAAAGTGTAACCCTAATGTTTGTATCCTCGCAATACCCTGAAATAAAAAAAAAAAAAACAAAAAAACAAAACTTCAAAAACAAACAAATGAAAAAAAAAGATTTGAATTTTTTAAATTTCTGGGACTACATCATTCTTTAAAAATTTAGGTTAGATAACATTTTATTTTCACAAAAATGCCTGTTAGAAATTGACATATTCAGTTTTTTAAAAATGATTTCAGTTCAACAACTCAGTGTAGTCCTTCAAGACTATAATTCATTTCACTTATTTTTTTTTCACACCCTAGCATATAAACTGGGTAGTGTCTAGTTTAAAACTAAAATTACTGGGTCTTCCCAGCATAGTACTGTCTTTTCTAGTACAGACTCATACTATTATCTGAAACAGGGATCCCTGCAGGAAATTCCTGTATGCCTGCAGGAATAACATCTCAGAATATACCTGTGATCAGTCATTATTATATATTTAGATATATAACAGGAAAGCTGATGGCTCAGCCAAAGGGGTCTTTAGCTCTGAGCCCAACATAGAAATTTTGAAATAGAAGAGAGTGGGCCTGGGACAGGTTTCTGTGGTTGACCATGTAGAAAGAGTCTTGAAGGGAGGCCAGGAGGAACTCTCTGTATAGCCCAAGTCCATGGGCAAAGGAGAAAAAGACGTTGCACTGGGAGAAGAGAAAGAAATTAAGGTTTCTCTTTCCTGCTCCCAAAAGCTGTGTTCACAGGTTACTCTAAGGGAGGATGGAATATAGGGATGCCAGCACTCAACTGGAGAGAGCCAGAACCCCCAGAATTTCCTATGGGGTGCAGAGCCCTCAAGTGGGGCCCACAAGGTTAGAAGCCCAGGAACATGAGTATCCAGGTTAAGACTCTTCTTTCTGTTTCCTTTCACATCCATCTCCAGTTCTAACAGTTGACCTTTGTAAGGTAATTTTCACAAAGAAATGAAGTTCTTGTCACTTCTTTATTGCATGAGAACAATTAGAGAAACACAAAACTGCATTGAAACAGGAATATTGAGAGGACACTAAGTCTTGAAATGTGCATTGTTCCAGTCTGCACTTTAGCCAAATAGCGAGTTAGTATATGACCTTGTTCTTTGAAGAGGCTCACTAGTCATTGAAATTAAACCCTAATTCTCGCATGCCAAAGATCCAACGTATATAAATACCTGAATATAAATGCACACATACTTAAGCAATCAGTGTCGGAAAGACCTCTTAAGGCAGTGAGTGCTTCTCATACTTCTTTTTAATACCACGGTCCAGAACAGAGAATATACTTTTTACTTTGTAACCAAAGACACACAAAAACCTTGCCACAACATGTTTAAACATTAACTACAAATATTACATAGCTCCCAAAGGCTGAAGATCATTAAGACAGAGGAATGTGTATGATCAATCAGTAAATTGGTTGATTCCTCATCATAAGACGAGACTAATAAAATGAATTAAAACAATCACACAGCTCTGATTCTCCTTTCTTTGTTCTTGGAAGAGAAACTACTCTCAGGTATGGCTGAGGATCGAATATAAGGGAATAAATTATAACTTATTAAAATTCCTACTTCAATAACTCTTCCAAAAGTTTCAGTGTGTTAAGTGTATGTACAATTAAAATGTTCCTGCTACAAACTTGTCCTTAGGCATTTTATTTTATTTCAAGAGAAATTAGCAAAATATTCTTTATTGCAACAATCTATGAAATCATAGTTTATCTGCCACCTTCCTATTTTTTGAACAATTCAGCATTTTATTATTTATAAAACTTCTAAATGCTACAAGATTTTTTTGACCTACAGTATAATCTGTACTGCAGTAAAGATTTTGAAAAAAGTTGTAATAAATAAAATATGCCTTCATAAAGAAACAATTGAAGTTTTAGTTTTTGCCCATGACTAAAAGATTCCCCAAATGCAATTATAAAGCACTTAAATCTTCAAGCAGTGTGTGTACTAAGTACTTGACAGTACCCACTCCCTCATTAGTCTAAATTTAAAAATTAAAAATGATTTAAAAGCATGCTATTCTTTAATAAAAATGTTAACTTTTAAAAATGGCTTAACGTATGTGCTCTCTAACACTTCCGACGAATGACGTAATGGTGACTCCTGCATGGGCGGTCAAGATCTCATTTTCTTCTTTGTGAATCTCCTGCTATCCATCTCATGCACTCTAGCCCTAATTCTAATAAGAAGAAAAACAAACGAGCCTGTCGCCCAATTTCATGAGAAAATTTTAAGCCTAGGAAAGCCCAGGCAATTATTAGGATCAAGAAGAAAGCAAATTAATAAAGCCTCAAATTTTGTGTGTAACCAGCAGAGTAGCAACCAGCAGTTGGTGTGTTGAATACTTAGAGCAAAAAAACCACCATTTCTTTAATGTAATGACCTGACCCTCTGCTTCAAGCCCTGTAATGCAAAGCCAAAAATCACACACGCTTACCCCATCCATGCTCTGCTCTGGCTCAACAATGTAATCTTCATGTAGTGTGTACACTTATTTATTTATTTGACAGAAGAACTTCATCTGTAAACTTTTCTTGACTAACATCAACTTGGCACCAACTCATCAGTTAATTAACTGTTAACAGATTCTTCTAGATATGACTGCTACACATATATTTTATCTTCCTGTTAATTAGTAATTATGCACTGGCAAGAAAAACAGTGTTTCTTTCCAATTATCCCAGAACTCAGTGATTATTTAAACTTGGCTAATTAGCATTAGAGGGCTGTGCATCTTCTGGGCAAATTGTGTTTGATAATCCTTATTAAAATATACATGGTGGTTGTTGACTTGTAACAGGGGGAAAAAAAGTGGTAGTTCAAAGGGTATTAGATATAGCACAAGGCAAATGGGGGCCCATTAAAATTTCCCCAACTGCTCTAATGAGAATGCTGAGGGTCATTTCTGCCGAGTTTACCATCTGTTTGGTTTCTAGCATGTGGCTCTGGTGAGAAGGGAGTGTCCCAAAGCCCATTTGACTTGTCACAGTGTAATCCAGGGGTCTGAAGCAATTTCGGTCATTTATAAAGTGGCACATTAAAGTCAGAAGCTTACACATGTGAATGAAAAACTTTTAAGCGTCAAAATGATGGTACATGATGAAAAGCACCCTAATCTTTTTAAAACAGGCAAGCAATGCTAAAAAAGAAACTTTTAGAAATGTTATGTATCAAATCCTATATGCTTTCCAATCACCCAAAGATCTTTGATGATTTTCTGATGATTAAAAAACAGCTACTTTTCAATAGTTAGGCTCCATCACCCAGAGCACATGTTAAAAAAACATTCGCATTGAATCAGGCTGTGGCTTGCTAGACAGAACACAGGAAGCAACAGTCATAAAAGAAAAAGTTAATAAATTAGAATGTATCTAGTCATCATATGGTATCATTGAGAAAAAAGAATAGGCAAGCCATGAATGGGAAAGTATATTCACAAAACATATATCTGATAAAGGACTGGTAGCCAAGTCCTTTCATACAACTCAATGAAAATACAACTCGATTTTTTAAAACAGGCATAAAATTTGAACAGACCTTGACAAAAGTGGCTGATAAGCACATGAAAAAGTGCTTAACATCAATAGTCAGCTGGGAAATGCAAATTAAAACCGCAGTGAGACACAATCACACACACACCCAAATGGCCAAAATTAAAAACACAACACCAAATATTGGAGATGCAGAGCAATTGTAACTCTAATACTAAGTTGTTGGTGTAGAGTGTAAAAGGTATAACTATTTTGGGAAACATCCTATAGTTTCTCTTAAAACATCCTATAGTTTCTCATAAAACAAAACCCAGCAATGCCACTACTAAGTATATACCCAATGAAAATAAAACATGTATTCAAAAAAAGACTCGTGCAAGAGTGTTCATAAAAGCTGTGTAATAGCCAAAAAGCGAGAAAACTCAGGTGTCCAATAATAGGAAAATAAAAACAAATACAGGAATACTATTCAGCAGTAAAAAAGAAAAAAACTACTGATACACACAACACGAGTAAATCTCAAAAACATGTTGAGAGAGAGAACTGTATTTATATGAAGTTCTATAACAGGCAAAAGTAATCTACGGTGGAATAAAATCAAAACAATGGCTGCCTCTGGGAAGTGGGGTGAGAGTGGATAGAGGAGAGGAGTGAAGGAACTTTCTGAGGTTAAAGGTGACATCCTTTGTTTTCTATAAGGGTTTGGGTTACACAAGTGTGTACATTTATTAAATCTCCTCTCACGTACCCTTAAGATTTATGCATATCATTGCATATAAACTTTACCAACATGGTGGGTTTTTGCTGAACAATTCTTTCAACTTTGATGTTTGTTTGAAAATTTCAGTAATAAAATGTTAAGAAGTTGACTGATATTACTTTAATCAAATCTCTATTAAATTACTTTTAAAAGTAATACTAGTTCATTAGATAAGTACCTCCACATAATACAAAACTATATAACTGCTGACAAAGCATTCCTTTCACCAACTCCTTTCATCCCATCAGCCTTGCAATAGGGGAGTAGGTACTGCTGCTTTTGTGCTCAATTTTTGTGCTTCTACCAGTGTGGTTATCTGGTGTGTGCTTATATGTGTACGCCCGTGGTGTGTGTCCCCAAACCTGTTTATTTCATTTGAACCTATTATCCTAATATAATTTCATTAAATGCTATATAAACTGATGAAAAATGGATACTCCCAATAAAGAGAGTTGTTGTTTATATACAAACTAACTTAAATGTTTTAGAACGACATGACAAAAAGAAGCTAAAGAAATGTTGTTTTAAACTATGGTGAAAAAGGCTCTTGTTAAAGATGGCAAAACAAAAATCATAAGTATCCAGAATTCTTCACTTGCACTTCTTCACAAATCTGTTTATGTTCTTGCTTCATTTTAAAGAAACAAAAACTGGAAAAGTGGTTTATGTAACAAAACAAAACCCTAGTGGAACGCTAATCAGTGAACCCACATTTAAAGTACAGTTCTCAGGTAACATTTGAAAACTGGCAACTTTATTACCCAACCATCCTATTGAATATTAAAACCCATGTAAGCACTCTGTTACCCTCTCCCTAGCCATTTCCTCCCCACTGGACTCATCACCTTTTAAAAACAATTAAACTGTTGCTTAATTATTCATAGAAAAATAAACATCAAGCATGTCTAACCAATTTATTTTAACTGACTCAATCCTAGTACCAATCATGTCAAATAACAGGGTTTCTGTAGTTTCTTACGTGGCTGAGTGTGGACGTGAATGTGTAAGTATCTGGGGAAGCAAGATGAATTTCTGAACTCCGTGCGCGCGCGCGTGTGTGTGTGTATGTGTGTGTGTGTGCGTGCACATTGATATCCATATTTCAATTATACTGTAACAATCAAATATTATTCAAAAATACTATTTTAATGGCAGCATACTATTCTTTTCCCTTAATACTCTAACTTATTTAATCATTTCCCTGTTATTGGACATTTAGAAAATTTTCGAAATGTTCCTATCATAAATAGCACCTGGTGAACAATCACATACATCAAATTGTATTTTTTTTTAAATTTCTAATAGATGCCCAAAAGTAAAATAACTGTGTCAAAATACATGACCATTTTTAATGGTTCTGTTTATGTCTGTTGAATTGCTTTCTAGATAACCAATATACGCCCACATCAACAATAAATACCTATTTTCTCTCACTGGTACCAGTATTGAGTATGCATAATTCTAACTATCTTTTGTCAAATTAAAAACAATGTATCTCATACTGTTGTAATTCTGTATGTTTATTAGTAAGTTGAATATTTTGCTCACATATATTGGACATTTGTCTTTCTTCTTTTGTAAATGGTCTGAGTTTTTATACTTTCCTATTAGGACACTGGTTAGTCTTCTGGTTGTATCAATACAGAGGCTTAAAAGCCCCTTTACACCGAGAGCAAAATATTTGTTCGCTTTCTTAGTTTTTTAAAATTAGCATTTTGAAGTTATACAAGCAGTTCTTCTTCACTGTCAGAAAATTTTTTAAAAGAGAAGAGAAGTATTAGATATTCTAAGATTAAGCCATCCTTACAGTCCAGAAATTTAAAAAATCAATTTAGTCATGATTTATTATCTTTAAAACAGCACTTCCCAAATGATCCCACACAAAGCTAGTTCTGCAAGATGTAAACAGATGTTCTCTGGGGGAATTAAAAAGAACTCTATGCTAACATAAATTTTTGAAAGAAAGCTCATTACATGCTATTCTTAAAAATTCATAATGTGTAAAGGTATATTAAACTTATAACTCAACAATAAAAAGACTGATAACCCAATTAAAAAATTGGAAAAGCACTTGAATAGGCATTTCTCCAGAGAAGATAGGACAAATGGCCAATAAGCACATGAAAAGATGTTCGGTGTCATTAGTCATTAGGGAAATGAAAATCAAACCACGATGAGGTACCACTTTACATCTAACAAGATGGCTATAATAAACTAATGAACAAATTAATTAAACAGAAAATAACAAGTGTTGGCAAGGATGCAGAGAAATTGGAACTCTCATATATTTCTAGTGAGAATGTGAAATGGTACAGCTGCTATGGAAATCAGTTTGGCAGCTCCTCAAAAAGTTAAAAAGAATTATCACATGACTTAGTAATTCTACTCCTAGGTACATATCCAAGAAATTTCAAACATATGTCCACACAAAAGACTGGTATGAAGATTCATAGGCGCATTATTTACAACAGTCCACAGTGGAAACAACCCAATTGTCCATCAACATATCAAACAGATAAGTAAAATATGGAATATTCACACAATGGAATATTATTAAGCCATAAATAAGAATGAAGTACTAATACATGCTTCAGTATGGATGAACCTTGAAAACATGTAAGTGAAAGAAGCCAGTCACAAAAGGCCACACTTTGTATGATTTCATTTCCTTACATGAAATGTCCAGAAGAGGCAAACTCAGAGACAGAAAGCAGATGAGCGGTTACCAGCGGATGAGAGGCAGGGGAATTTGAAACACTAATAGTAACAGGGTTTCTTTCTGGGGTAATGAAAGTGTTTTCAAAATGAGTGGTGATGGCTGCATAACATAGCGAATGCATCAAGAACCACTGAATTGTACACAAAATGCTGAATTTTATGTTGCGTGAATTCTGTCTGAAAAGAAAAACATATTTAAAAAAATCTAAGAAGTACTGTTTAACTTTGTTTAATCAGAATATTCCAGGCTTTTTTTATACAGCAATACCCTTTTTCCATGTAATATTCATTAATATACCACGAGACACTAATGTTGGCTAGAGTGAAGTCTGGGAAAAGCTGCTATTAACACACTTTAAAACTCACTCCAAAATGTATCTGATATGAGCGCCTTACTGAAAAGGGGACAAGAATAAGAATGACAGAGGAAAGCTAGGGATAAAATTCTTTGGCCTTATAATTATTCTAGAGCTAGCCATTTGTTCCATTCTCTAGAAACAGAAAGCCAAACCCCAATTGAGTTCTTCTCTTATTAGTAACAGATTTCTCCCCATTTTTGTTATTATGTTAGAAATGCTATCAGATCATAGAGGTTAAAAGTCAGGTTAAAAAGGAATCTTCTTCTCATAATACAAATAATGATTTTTAAAAGAGAACCATTAAAGGATAAACAATATATATTCCCAGAATATGATCTCTAAGAGCTACATGTATTGTACTTTTAATTTGCTATTTACTAGATTTCAAGTGGAGAGGAACTTTTCTGAAAGAGAACCAGAAATAACATAATTAACAAGATAATAACAACAACATGGTTCTGATGTATGAAAACATGCAGGAAGAAAAACAGGAGGGGAGCTCAATCTGAACTTTCACCAAAATATTAACAATTTTTGCTATTCTGTTTTCCAAAATGGCAACTCCCACACTAACAAGTATCTTTCCATTCAGACATTCAGAGTCCTGAAAACAGTAATTTAGTTGTATGCTTGCCTCGGAGAGCAGCCTACACGTCTATTAGGCTAAATGCAAAACTCTGCATCAAAGGGTTGAATACAAACTACAAAACAGAAGGCGAGAGTGGAAACAAAACCAGCATTTGGTGAAGTGCCTTTATTGGACTCCTACATCTATTTTCAAATTCATATGTTGCATGCAGAACTATTTTCTAGGCGATGCCAAGAATTTACTTTCACTACTTTTTCATATCTCAAAATAATATCAGAATTATATCTAGGAAGCAATAACATTATAAAATTATTTTAAGTTTTTCTTAGATTTAACTGCCAGGAAAGAACAAGTCAACTTTATCCAAGAGTATTTATAAATCATTTACTGTGAACATGGAAGATAAACTCCTTTATCATTATCTGGAAACCCAAAAAAAGGACTGGAAAGCATCAAGAGTCAACCACGCTACAAGTAAAATGACTGCTAGGTCAGAGTCACCCTTTCCAGTTTATTCCCCGAAGCGTGTACTTCAATCCCCTCTCTGCTAAAATGAACGGTCTGGCGTATTCAGAGATGTGTCACTCTCCTGGAAAACAGCACCTCTTACCAGCAAAGACTCACCATTCCTGGATGTTTTTAAAAATTATTATTTAAGAAAGAGAGAGAAAAGTGTTCCTGATTCTGTTTTTATCTAGTGAGGGCTAAGACATCATTTACACTTACTTTCCAGAATTATTCTTAAAAATTTTGGCCCATGAGAAAGTACCCCATGTAATGACCTCCTGCTCTGTTTCTGTTTGTTCTCTGCCCAGTTATCAGGGAAAATGTCTTCTTTAATAACAGAAATAAGGTTACACTCTGCCAAGACAGTAGAAGCTCTTCACAAATAAATCAAATAAATTTTTAAGACCAAACTGGCAAAATAAGAAAGTATTTTCAAAAATCATAACTTATAAAGCTTAGTGGCAACCTCTATCAGAACCTGCTCTAAAAAATGTACATTTCCTAACATTCTTACTTCAGTTTTCTATATAATTTTATAAAATATATACATATCAGTTTTCTGTATGATTTGTATGTTTATATAGGTTTTCAATGATTTATATATACATATCAGTTTTCTATATGATTCTGAGCATATTCATTTGAACAGAAATAAGGAAGAGGAAGAAGCCATAAGAACTGCTCTTCCTTAGGGATACATTTTTAAAGCATCTACAGTGGTTTCCGGGTACATATCTTATCAGGACTAAATTCCTCGATCTATGATCTGTAGAATGTCCAGAGAAAACTGACAATTAGATTATTAAGGAGCTCAGAAATGGATGAATCTTATGTGGAGTGTGTGTGTTTGTTTTTTGTTTCCATAAAGAAAACAAGTGACAATTACTTTTTAACAAACACTATTTTCAGTTATACGAAAAATTATATGAGAAAAGTGCTGAAGTTAAAGCAAGGGATGACACCTTTATACAAGGAAATCTTCCTTAATCATCTCACTTGACATAATCTTAAATTATGTCCTAGGAAACTGCAGAGTTGTCATTTCTGGAAAGATATAAGAGATGAAATAAGAACTATGATGTATCATTAAGACACTAACCTGCCCTCAGATATGAGGCTGGACTGGACAATCTCTTGAAGTTCTTTCTATCTTCTTAATTCTGTAGAAAACACTTAATCAATCACTCTCCTATCTGAGAGCACTGGTGCCAATCACCTCCAGAAAAGAAAGGGACAAAGTGGTAGCCAGGATGATCAATTTCCCCAGGATGTCTGATGATAAGATTTACATGTGCTTGTATAGATTTAAACGCATGTACTGATGTAATATTCCCCCCAACACACACCCAATCCATAACCATACACTTATACATATACATGCGTTCACTAAGGTCAGCTCTTGTAGTGAAGCACCCTATGAATCCTCAAAGATTTGGTTTATTCATTCAGTACATATTTATCGAGCACTTGTTATGTGTCACAGGAGTGAAGATGATTAGATTATCTCCTTGTTCTCAAAAAGGTTAAAAGGTTTTTAAACAAGTAAATTCAACAGATTGTTAGAGGCAACTGGTGGAGGTCAGAGCAGAGAGTGAAGCAGAGAAGGGGGCAGAGAGTTCCATGGATGTGGGGCTCAGGGAAGGGCAGAGGGGAAGGGAGTCAGGAAGGAGGCCCTAAAAGACAGCAGGGTATTTGCCCAGCAGGCAGAGCCAGAAGGAATTCCAAGGCCCATAAACCAGGGCAGTAGAGGGTTTAAAGCAGTTGGGATTTTGGAACAATGCTTGGGTTATTTTCAATGGTGTATGGGTATGTGTGTGTGTATGCGGTGGGAGTAGATGCCTGGAAAGGAGTGGCAGGAGGCTGGGAAGAGACGGGGCTTAGGCACAGGCAGGGCTAGAGCAGAGAGGGCCTTTTCTTAGTCAAGGTTCTTTTGGTTGTAACAGAAACCAAGTCAAGCTGGCTTGGGCTGCAAGGGAAGCTTAATGAGAAGCTATAGAGCCTGATTTGAATTATGGCTTTGCAACTCCCTAAACGAGTGTGACCTTAGGCAAGTTACTTACCCTCTCTGTGCCTTGGGCTCTTTATCTACAAAATAAGGGAAATTATAGCAGGAATTTGTTTTTTAGGAGCAAAAGAGTTAATATTTGCAACACACCTAGCATATAGCAAGTGTTTGCTAATATTAGCTATGTTTATCATTTCTTAGAACCCCAAAATATCTGGGCCTGATGGAAGGCAATCCTAAAATAGGAGTTTAGAAATCCCTGGTATCTTAGCATTCTGACTCTCCTTTCCCTTCCCAAGATTCCTCTGAGCCATTGTGGAGGATGGCTGCCCATAATTCCCGAATGTCTTCATGTTCCTTGGGTCCACCTGATGAAGAGGTGGTCTGGGATTGGTGAGTCTTGATTCCAAATGCCTGTGCTAGTAAATCTGATTGACTTAGCTTGGCAAGGGTTAGGGTCAAAACATACCACAGTGGCCCCTCTCTCTTGAATGGCAGAAAAGGAGGGCAGAAAAGAAATCTGTCTTGATTTCCAAGTTTGATCTTTAGAGGTTTTGAGCCACTGATGAGCATCTAAGAAATTTGGTGATCCTATTGCTTAGTATCTCCCCTAAACTGGTTTTGTTTTCCAATTTGCGCAGCCCTAACTCCTTTGAAGAACCTGGTAACTGCCAAATATCCATTCACTAAACAAAGTGAAGTCTACCCATTCAATGGAAATTTTATTCAGCTATAAAAAGGAATGATGCAGTGATAGACGCTACACCAGGATAAACCTTGGAGACACTGTGGTAAGTAAAAGAAGCCAGGCACAAAAGGCTACATGTTATGATTCCATTTATATGAAATGTAAAGAATAAGCAAATTCATAGACAGAGGGTAGATTACTGGTTGCCTAGAGACTGAGGGGAGGAAAGAATGGAGAGTAACTGCTAATGGGTACTGGTTTCTTTCAGAGGTGATGAAAACATTGTGGAATTAGACAGTCTTGTGAATATACAGGAAATCAGGGAAACGTATCCTTTAAAATGGTCAATTTTATAGTATGTGAATTATATTTTTTTAAAAATATCTGAGACTTGGATATGATGCCAGAACACCCGGTTTTTGTCCTGACACCTACACCAGCTCATGTAACAGTCACCGCTTGCCTTCCCAAGTCTTGCTTCCTCACCTGTACATTGGGGGCAGGGGCTGAACCAGGCTCTCCTGGAGGTCCATTCCAGCTCTAAATTCTACGGGTAAGAAACTGAGAGCATTCCTCTCACATTAGAGTCAAACTCTCTCTTTTTAAACCTTCTGCCACTTGAACAATCCTCTCATTCTATTGCCCTTCTCAAAGAAAGAATTCTCGCTTCTTTCTGCGTCTCTAAACAATAACTATTTTGAGCATATAACATACTAGGCATTTGAATGGTAATTTCATTCAATCCATCCAATAATTCTGCGTACTGGGCACCAATGTTTTCCTCATTTTGCAAATGCAGACACTAAGATTTGGGGAAGGTAAGTGTTAATATGTTGCCCAAGTTAGCAAGAAGCAGGGCCGGGCGTGGAACCTGAACTGCCCAATTCCAGAGGGCATGTGATGAACCGTTTGCACTGAGCTGCATTTCTCTACTAATTCCTCCACCTTGGCCCAACTCTCATGGCCCTGCACATTCGCTTTAACAATTTGTTGATTGATTAACTCATTTTATATGGATCACGCCCACTATTCTATAAGTAATTCAAGTTAGTTATTTAGAAGCTGGAAAATATCCCTTAATTCTTTGTCATCTGTCAAATATAAACTAGATAAAACTATTTCTTAATAAAGGAAATGCTGGCATACCAAAATAGAATGAATAAAGACCACATTTAGGTTAATACTCTGTAGAGAGGAGAAATGAATGGCAATTTCACCTCTTGTCAGCTCTGCTCCTTGTACCACTGACCAGAGTGATTTGTTTAATTAATCGAGTCTTCTTGTTAATTATAAATCATTTACTATACCTAAAAGGTCACGCCTTTGAGTTCCTTAAATACATTTAAATTTCATTTATTTTCTTGTTTCTTTGTAAAGAGACAGACAAGATAGATTCAGCCAGATCATTCTGAGTATAGTATCAGCTTAATTTAGGCTGGTAAATACTACCACTACTACACAGGATCCAATTTAATGAAATTGCTAGTGGCTGCCCCTCTCTACAGATATTAAGTCCTTAATACATTCACGTATTCATAACGTATGTCTCACAGTCACACAAACAAGACACTTAAGATTGAACTGTAGCTAATGCCCCAGGAAGTAGGAGTCCTAATGATAATTAGCAAAGTTGTAAAAGGTTCAACTTAGTCTTAACGTGATAGTCAAAAGTTAGCTTAAACAGACCCCGTATTTTTTTTGTTTGTTTGTTTTTTTAGACAGAGTCTTGCTCTGTCTTCCAGGCTAAAGGGCAGTGACATGATCATAGCTCACTGAAACCTCAAACTCCTGGGCTCAAGTGATCCTCCTGCCTCAGCCTCCCAAGTAGCAGGGACTGCAGGCATGTGCCACCACACCCCACTAATTTTTTCTATTTTTAGTAGACACAGGGTCTCACTCTTGCTCAGGCTGGCCTCGAACTCCTGGCCTCAAGCAATCCTCTTGCCTCAGCCTCCCAGAGTACTAGCATTACAGGAGTGAACCACTGTGCCTGGCCAACCCTGTATTTTTATTTTTAGTGAAAATAAAACAAAGTAGTAAAAGCTTGCATTCTGGCAATGAACCATTAACATACAATCTAAATCTACTGGTGAAGTACACATTGTTATTAACTAGTGACTAACATAATATTTACTAAAATTTGAAGTCTTTCTTAAAATATTTAAGCATTAATAATTTGTTGTATAAATATACCCATATCCACTTCAATTTGGTGTGTCAAATCACATTGAAAAAAATCAGATCATTAAGTTAAAAATTCTAATACTATTAATGTTTTAAAGATAATGCTGAAAATTCTAATTTTTATGTTAAATTCTATTAAAAATATAACATGAATATTTAAGAGAGAAAATTGAAAAAACCCTAGACCTGTTAACCACACCACCACCCCTAAACTTGGATTCCATTGAGTCTTTCCAAATTTTAGGAGTTTTTTAACTTAAATGATTGGATCTAGAATGCCCAATTATTACAAAACAAAGACATGAAATGTAGGAAATTACAAAAGTTTTAAGTGAAAAATTGCTAAAATGGCTGATGTGTTAGCTGAGCAAGATTATCCAGGAATTGCAAAGTCCTTAATTTATGCAAGGTCTAACAACTGTGACTGCTATTCATCAGACTTGCAAACCTGATTTTCAGGTTTTAGAGCCAGAATATCAAAAATTGAGTAAAATCTCTAGCGTTTAAAGCCAGAATACTAAATATTGAGTAAAATGCATTTCAGCCCTGGAAAAGGAACAATTTTGTATGAAAGGATATTCAAATAGCCCCTCATTGAGCCACCACAATGAGCCTTGAAGATTTACATGATTGAGCTGGAATTCAAAGCCAAAGACAAGAGAGAAGCATTTTTTTTTTCTGGGATGCACAAAAAGATATCCATAATTAAACATCACACTTCCCTAGGGCAGCATGTTTTCTTATATTGACAAGCAAAATGAGGTATTTCAAATCAGGCATTGCTGGCTTACAGTCATCTTTTGCATAGCTATTGTTTTAATGTATTTCTGGCTATTAGGCATTTGTCTATTTTTGGTCAGTGAGGCATGCATTTTAAAGAATTCTGGTTTGCATAAAAAGCTGTAGTTATGTTAGTGCAATTACATTTCTACAACAGTATCTTAAAAATAATAATGGACTTATTTTGGCTGGTCATATACACATTTTATATTCAAAGAAGAGTGGCTGTAACTTTAGTGTAATTGGTACAATTAAAACAACTCTAGAAAAAACTTTCAGAAGTACCCATTTAGACACAACTATATGCTTTATTTTGCCTTATTTGTCACAGCTGGTTAAACACACCACACTGATCCTATGATATGTTGGGAAAATGCCAAGCAAACTTAACATTCCGTCAAAAAAAGTCAGAGGCTAATGATAGATTACGTATTCAATAACTCTTTTGTTCTAGGTCAAAGAATGCCACATTATTTCAGCTTGATCCTAACATAAATACTAACCTACCAAAAAGCACCAATTGTTTTAAATTTTACCTTCTATAAGTTTCCTCTACTTTTCTACCTGTACCCTAACCAAATTAAATTTTTATTTTGTTCTTATAGTCTAAAGAATATGTTAAACTTAAATCACATACCAAAAAACTACATGGTTTTTTTTCCAAAAGTGACTATTTTATCTAAAAAGACATTTTACTTCCTGCTTTCCATTCTAAACGTTATTTATGAAGATTAACTCTATTATATAATATTCAGGCATTTAATTAAATTTCATTTTTAAAGTTATTTACTGCTATCATATAAATACACATAAAATTATTAGGATATTATTGGAATTAAAAAAGATCTCACCTACCTATCCATCCATATAAAAATCAGGTCCTATAAAAATGCAAAGTGTCCAGTACAAGACCTGAGCATTTGGGTATGGAAGCCGAACTATCATCAATGGACTCTGTCCACATCCAGAAGCCTCTTTGGACCATGAAACCAATGACAGAGGGTTGATAGTGATGTGAAGGCTAAGTACAATTTCAGCTAATCAAAATGCATTCTAATTCAAGTAAAAATTGACTTTTTACAGCTTTCAAAGTCATGGTAGGAAATGTCTTGATGTCTGGGTTTCTTAAATAATTTTTCACAATTTTATTATTAGTGTTTTGTTTGTCTTACTAGCTAAAATCAGAGGCGATATGATACACACATTTTATATGTTCCTTCAAAATGTGCTTACAACACACTTCTGAATGATCTTTAATGACTTTCCTTATTTAAAGCCCCCAAATTACCAAATGATAGTTACTTAATTACTTAATTAATTCAGCCAAGTCCTCTCAAATCATCTCGACCTACATAGTCCAGATTAATTACACTTCAGAATATGTTCTGCATCCACTCTTGGGCTCTACGGCTTGTTCTGCATACTGACCCCAGAGTGAGTTCTTCAAAAGGGAAGGCTGGTCAAGTCACTCCTCAGCCTACACTCCTCAATGGCCTTCCTTTCTCTTGGGACAAAGATCCAAATCCTACAATATCCAGAAACCAATCTGTTTCTGGTCTCCTGTCCAGCCATAAGTTATCACTTTGCCTTTGGATTCTGGGTCCAGCCACACCAAAGTTTTCTTTCCATTTCTAGGACGTGGCCAGCCTCTTCCCACTCCAAGGCCTTTGCACTGCCGTTCCTTCCTTTGCAAATGCTGTGCCCCACCTTCCACAGGCCTTTAACTGTTAATTCCTACTCCTTCACATTTCCACTGAGATACTATTTCCTTAGGAAAGACTTTCCAAAGTACACCCCACTTTACCCCACACTAGACCTGGTTTCTCTGTCATATCCTTTCCCAGCACTTCAGTATATTTCTTCGCCAGCCCTACTTATATGATCACTTAATCAATACCTGACTTTCCACTAGATTAGAGTTACTCACACTTTAGCATGCAGTAACATCACCTGGAGTATTTATTAAGTGACCACTGGGTCCCACCCCTGGAGTTTCTGATTCACTATGTCAGCAGTGAAGCCTGGAACTCTGCAGTTCCAACTTCCCAGGTGATGCTGATGCTGCTGGACTGGGGAATGATCCAGTACAGTGGTTCTCAGCCATGGGTAAATATTAGAGCTTCAAAGTTTACCAGTGCCCAGGCCCCACCTCAGAGGTTTTGATTTAATTGGGCTAGGGTGGAGCCCAGGAGGTCTTATTCCAAATATCACATACTTATACTAAAAAAAATTATTTGTTTATTTAAAATTCAAATTTATTTTTATTTGCTAAATCAGACAACCCTACTTAAGGGTCCTCCTATAACAAAACAGATAGTATGTAATATACTTCTGCACTTATAAATATGATGGTCACCTGACCCTTCATCTCTGCAGAGCACAAAAAGGATGGGACTAAGTGGAATTTTTAGACATAAGAGAAATTTTTTTTTCTGAGGTTTAGACCTTAGAAGTCATTACCAACAAATTATAAAATCTTATCTATGACCTTTTTAAAATAGGGCACATTCTCAAAGTCAAATAATTTAACATGATGACTGAATGACTTTGAGGTTCCTTTAAGCCGTGAGGCTATGGACCTCATTTTGGGCAAGCAGAGTGACAATGCCACATCAACATTATTGTTCTGCCATCAGCCAGTGAGTCACTTGGGCAGAGCTACCACTGGGATTCAATACAGACAAGGTGCCCTTTCATATATCAAAAATGGGTAAAAACTATTTATTTAATAAATATCACACAAAAAATAAACATTGAGCACGTGGCTGCCTTTGATAATGCAGTTCTACCCTTTTCACTCCTATGCAGGAAGTCCCGTGTAGTCTTCCAATTTGACAGTAAGATCAGTAATTTCATGTCTTACGTAAACTGATATATTACATTTGCATTTCTGATGCTGTAAAAGGTCTACTTAATCCCAGCTTGGCATGTTTATAGCATTATGGGTAAACTAGAGATTTCCAAACTGAGAATCCTCTGGGATTAATGGCTACCATGTGGCCTTCTGCCTCTCCACATAAGTAACCTGACAGGTCTCTGATTTAAAGACAAAGACGCCAAATAAATATCTTAAATATTAAATGGCATTCTTTTATGAATACTCCAGGAATTCAATCATTAACAAATACTGCTATTGTCTGTTTTGTGCAATGATTATTTGCCAAACTTAACACAACATTTTCCACTTACCACAGGATTTTAAGAACTGTTTATGAGAACAGGTTACTGAATGAGGCATGGGCATCAGAGCAAATTCCAGCAGCCTAAGTGACAGAACACGGAAGTTCACACGGACCCCAGAGGACCAAGTGTAATAGTGGCAGTAGGTGGGAGACAGAAAGATCATCACATCAAGACCAAAGCTGGCCAAACATTTACATGACTTACTTCGATTCACCCAACTTCAAGCGAACACACACAAATCACTTCAGATTATTTTCTCTGAAGTAATAAATCTCTATTACTTTTAAAAGATATAATTTTAAAAAATAAGATCTATAACTGTATACAATATCCACAATTACTGGTTTCTTTTGTCAGGACAGCTTACCAAATCCAAAGGCACTGGAACCTCCAATGCTCTGTGAAGCCTGAACACTTGTAGATGTGTAGAGTCCTGTCACCAGCAAGCCGTCAAAGAAGGTGCTTGTTGAAATTGTCACTGAAATATAAAGAAAAAAAGAAACTTCAAGTAATACACTCAGAATAATGCAATATATTTCTGAAATGTTAGACATTGTCAAAACAATCTTTACTCATTAACAAATTATTTTTATACTGTCTGTACTTAGTATTTTTTAATATTAGAAATTACAGAGGAGCAAAAAGAAGCTCAGAATTCCAGTATCTATAATTGCTGGTCCTAAATTTAGTACATCAGTCCTACCTTTCTGCATTCATTTACACATTTCCCAGGGAGGTGGAAAATCATCTGAAAATAATACAGTATTGAATAGACAGTTTCCCCACCTCCATTACCACCCCTGAAGGCAGTCAAAGGCATTGCTGGAGTTTTGGCATTGTGATGAAATATTTTTTTTTTTTAAGCATTCCATACTGTGGGAAACAATCTTACACTGGCTGAAAGGAGAACAGTAAGATGCACTGCATTTCTTATTGTGAGTCTCCATTTCATAGATAAGTTCCCTGAAGTTTTTCAACAAAAACAGACTAATTTGCATGAAGACAGTCAGCCCTTAGCCTCTTGTGAACAAGAAGGGAATGCCACTGCATGTCGTAGAACAAAGTCTACAAGAGGAGTCCAAATGGTGTCATAACCAAAAAATCAGGATGTTCCTGGGAAGAAAAGGGTCAAATTAAATATATCTGTATGCTACTCAGGTTTGGCTTCTTAAAATTTTTCTTGCTAACCATCTTAAAAATTGATCATAATTTCCTACTTGACATGATAATATTTTCTCCAGCGTAGGTTTTTTTCTTTGTTTGTTTGTTTTCCCTTGAGACAGAGTCTCACCCTGTCGCCCTGGGTAGAGTGAAGTGGCGTTATCATAGCTCACTGTAACCTCAAACTCCTGGGCTGAAGCAATCCTCCTGCCTCAGCCTCCCAAGTAGCTGGGACTATACGTGAGAGGCGTGATGCCTAGTCAGCTTTTCTGTCTCTAGTAGAGATAGGGTCTCGCTCTTGCTCAGGCTGGTCTTGAATTCCTGAGCTCAAGCAATCCTCCTGCCGTGGCCTCCCAGAGTGCTAGGATTACAGGCATGAGCCACTGTGCCTGGCTTCCTGCATAGGTTTTGTAAGACCAAGATGATGTGATTCGTAGGAAGCAACCAATGGGAGATAATAACATTATTTTGGTAGTGTACAGTACACGGCCGTCATCATGCTTGGTGGCTGTATGGAGAATGGCAAGAGTCACATTAACTTTAATGAGAATATTCAAATTAAACTCCAAGAAATCCAGTGAGTAGAACTAAATGATCTGAAGCATCTACATTATAAACCATAAAACAGGACATATGTATCAACAGAACAGCCTGATAGCATGCTACCCCCAAAATGGCAATGGATGTGGCAATAAATTATCTTCCCATTCTTTAATAAGAAATAATAGCTAATATTTTTGAGTACTGGCATGAAATCCACATGTAAACTACTCAGCTGGGCACTGAGCTACGTAGTTTGTGTATCATCTCATCTAACTGTCAACATGTAGCAGGGGTACTATTATTACTTCTAGCACACAAATGAGGAATTTATGGCAAAGAGCCATTAAGAATCTTGCCCAGCACCATCTAATATCACCTAAAAATTTCTTGTTGCTGTTTACGTGGATTCTCTCCTGTTTCTTCCTCTGCTCCCTCCAGATCCCAAAATGGCAGTGACCATGGCCAAACCCTTGCTTAATAGCTCCTTTCCCAGATTATTCACGTGCAGGAAGAATATTTAAAGAAAAAGAAAGGGAAAGCCCCAGGAGTTGATATCACTGTTACTAGAAGGAGAGCAAAAGGCTACAGGGAGTTGTCCCCTGGGCATGGGGGACAGCCCTAGGGTAGGCAGGGATGAGCCCCCGGTGCTGGGTCCTCACCTGCTACCTGTTGGCTGGGTGTTCTTGGGAAAACCATCTCATCTCTCTCAGTCTAGATTTCCACACCTACAGAATGGCTCCCTAATGATCAGTCCCCCACCCCCTTTTGCTGACCCCAGATTCCCACAATTGGTTCTGCTGATGCCTCCTGCCTTTGAGTCATGAGTTCAAGTTAACTAAGATTATAAAGTGCTTCAATTGCTTCTGTGCCTCCAGTGGGGTTTAGAATTAATTTAATTCCTGTTACATTGACCATAGTGACTATCAGACTTTAATGTGTCTCGGATCATCCTTCCCAGCAAATCACACCCAATCTGCAGAGCCTGGCTGGGCCCCACAAGGCCCTGCCTTCCCCACGTCCCCTCCGACCAGTGAAACGGCAGCAATGCTGAACTAGGGCACAGCCATGAGCCCTGGGGGCGCCTCTCTGTTCCTTTATGCTTTTGCTCTGGCTCCTATTTCCCAGATAAATGAAAAAAAGTAAGAGTTTTGTGGGTCCAGAAGTGGGGCAAACCTAAATTTGAATCTCACCTATTTCTCCACCTCTGATCAGTCTGTGACCTTGGGGGAGTCTCAGATTCTTCATTCACAGAAGGGAATAATACTGTCGGGTTTATCGTAAGAATTAATCTCTCTCTCTCTTCTCTACCCTCTCTTTCTCTTTCTCTCTCCCTCTCTCCCTGTCCCTGCCCTCTCTCAGACCTGAAGTCCTGTCTTGTCCTTCCCTTGCTGAGAGCAGGAGTCCTACACAAACCTCCTGGCATCCACCTTGCAGGAACTAGGCACATCAGGTCACTGCGCTGCCCACGTCTGAGTCCTGCGGCCTGGCAGGGTTCTGCATCTACCCTCTCCACCCGCTGCTTCTCCTCTGATCACGGGGCCCACGGAGTCTGAGCTGTGATCTCAGTGTGCCCAAAACAAGTACCTCCAGCTTGTTATTAATTTGCTCTCCCTTCCGAAAGATATTCTTTAAATATATGCTCAGAGTTTGCTTAAAACAGAAGCCAAACACTGCTGGAGAAAGGGCTGAGAATGAGAAGAACCAAGGGTGGCAGCTCTCAGTCTTTCCTCTACTGCCCTCGGAAATTCAGTCCCAAATGGGTACGCTCCACCCAGCAAAACGAAAGCCCTGCTAGGTCTAGTGTGACAATTGATAAATTCAATTCATTGGTAGCCTGTACATATTCAGTGATGTTTGAATCCCCTAAAGATGTGCATCTAGGAAGCTGCCTGGAAGGCCTGGGACTCATTTGGGTACTGAGATGACCAAGGTCACCTGTGCCCCTTAGGCGTCCAGCCAGGCTGTTAACCCCTCGCCAGACCTCTCTCTTACCTGCTCTCCAGTCTCTCTCTTGCCCTAGATGAATTCTAATTTTTACTCCACCACATACCAAAATGCCTGTTTCAGATCAGTTCTTTTCTTTACATAGATTCTTAGGTGCTAAAGCAGCAAGGTCTAGTGAAAACAGCCCAGAAGTAGGAGGACTAGATTTTATTCCCAACATAAATATTAATTAGCATGTCAGATTGGGCAAATATTTCTCTTTGTTTGGTTCTATTTCTAGTAGTGATGCAAATACCTATTATTCTGTAAGCTCATCGCTAGGTGGATTTAAATATGTGGGAAATAATTTCTAAACATGGAATGTCTTAGAATACAAAATGGAATTACTACGAAAAACACTTACTCTTAGAGTCTCTTGGCTTTAAATACCATCCATAAACTGACTATTCCCAAATTTCCATCTCTAGTGCAGACCTCTTTCCAACCTCCAGATACATGTCAAGCTGCCACTCAACATCCCCACTTAGATGTCCAAGAGACATCTCAACCTCAACATGACCAATACTGAACGCCCATCCCACCCCAACCCCCAAACCTGTTCTGCAGCCTTCCTGTTGCTCAGGCCAAAAACTTCTGAGCCAACTGTGGAGTCACCTTTCTCCCACACCCGGCATCCAGTCCCCAGGGAATCCTGTTGCCTCTGCCTTCAGAGCATACCCAGAATATGGCCACTTGCCTCGTCTGAGGCACTATCCTCACTCCCATGGATTATCTATTTCCTTTGACATCAGTCTGGTCTTCCTGGTCCTACCCTCACCTCTCTACAATCCATTTTCAGTTTGAGTCCGAGGAATTCTTTTAAAACAGATCTGATCGATCATGTCACTCCTCTCCTTAAAACTTTCCAATGGCTCCTCAGTCTGCTCAAGTCTTCACAGTGGCCTACAGGTCTGTATGACCTGCCTCCATTCCATCTCTGTTCTCACCTCCTCCTGGCTCACCCGACTCCAGCACGCTGGCCCCCCTGCCATGGTGCAGATATTTCAGGCCTTGGCACTAGCCATTTCCTCTGCCTTAGTCTATCTTCCTCCAGAAACCGAATGGCCAATTCCCTCACCTCCTTCAAGTCTCAGCTCAGATGTCACCCTCTCCATGACATCTGCCTTGACCACACTATTTAAAATTGCAGACAGCCCCCTGCCCATCTGCTTCCACTGTCCCCACATTCTCAGTCCCCCTTGACTCTACTCCCTCTCCTTCTTTAGAATTATCACCTTCTAACACATTATAGTGACATATCTACTTATGACATTTTTGTTTGTTACATTTATTGTCAGTCTCATTCTGTAGAATATAATCTCCATCACCACAGGTATCTTCGGTATTTTGTTCAATGATATATCTCCAATATCTAGAAAAAGTCCTGGTACCTTTAAGTGCTCAATAAATATTTAGTGAATTATTAAGAACTCATTCATACAAAAATAGTGCCAGGTTGTCTTATCCTCAACTTGTTTCCAGAGAAGTATGTTGTGAATCCTAGACTTATATATCAGATGAACTCCACTTGGAAAAGCCACAAGGAATAAAAGGAAGACAGAGAAAACTTGGCTATTTAAATATGCAAAATGTTTTCCAGAGCACAAGACAGATCAATGTAGAGAGAAACTGATTAAAGGACCAGCCAAAGATACTTATAAAAAAGGCATGAGTACATATAAGTTCTCACATGCCATATGTTTACACAAGACATATAAAGAAAAATTTCCTCATTTGAAACAAAGTGATTATAATCTATTTCTCTGCTTGCTAGAGTTGGAAATTTAAAGTATTTTTTAGGAAAAGAATGTTTGTCTTTGGAAAAATGCTACTCTCTTGACACTGTGGAATAAGCATTCCTTTTCCTCCTTTGAACAGATGTAATGCATCATCAATATGCGAACCGGTAACTGGTCGCTTTATTTTAGAAAGAGGAAATGCTGCCCAGACTCTTATGGGACTTAAGACATATCTTTCTGATCACCAGGCTCTCTTGTATTCAAGAAGATAATGGGTCTAATTTCTGTATTTAAAAAACATCAGACACAGTTTCCATTCCCTGTTACTAGGTAGGAAATTTCAGAATGTCTGCAGCCCCCATGTTTTTACTGGTTAGAGCCCTGGTCGTAAACACATGAACAGTCTACACAAGCATGCTGAAAACTTTATACCAGGGCACTTTGACTTTGAAACTTCATCAGGAACACCCTTTCTCTCTGCCCCTTTCTTTCCCTTTCACTCAAATGCTTCCTTTTATCTCTACTTTGCAGCCCTTGGTTAATCTGTCAGAGTAAACAAGCACGGAAACGAATAGTCAGGTCAGGCATCATGCTCTGGCTATGGACTCCTACCACCATAGCTGTTGGTACCTGCATAGGTCTGCGTCTTCAGCCCCTGCGGGTTTCGGTTTCATGTGGGGCCTCTCCCCTCATCTTGCCCTCTCGTGTCTTCCCGGTCGCTTTCTATCAAAATGCATCTGGCTCCCACACGCCCAGGTTCCTGTCCTTCCTAAGTGCCCTGACTTGACTTTCTTTCCTCTAATTTCACTGGGCTCACCCTTCAAGCCCTGTTTTATTAAATAGCTTCTCTAGTCTTAGCTCAGGGCTTACATCCCCAACCTGCTGCCATCTAGGCAACTGGAATAATCTTGAAAGCAGAAGAGTGATTTATGATAAATGAAAGGAAAAGCTTACTATACATAATATTAATAAGCCTCATGATTAAAAAATTGAGGTTCACATTTGTGAATGTTAAATTATTTTAATATGTATATGCACTAAAAGGAAAATTTACAGATTTCATGGTTTCTGTAATATTTGGCCCATTGATGAAGCTGATTCTCTAAAGACAGATAACTGTTGTCTGCTATTTAAAATAAATGAACTATCCATGAATCATAGAATTATATCTGTGTGTAGATCTAGATATACTCATTTGTAGAATGTAAAATACACAGTCCTAATTCCCACTACAAATATTTTTGTAATTTTCTGATACTCTGATTCAGAATGTTATAGTCCCAAACTGCATAGTTTAAATTTTTGCATAGCTACTGACATTTTAAAATGTTTCCTAAAAAATAATTGTTTATGAAATATCTTTGTATAAGTTAAAGTTATAGTTAAAAGATATAAATTTAGGTACATTAGGATAGGGAAAACTTTCACAAAATGTTTATATTTGAACTACCTTTAAGATAAATGTTGGGCTGCATGTGTCTAACTGATATCTAACTAAGCCCAGTTAATAAGCAAATCCTTCATGTTTTTTCCATGATATCAGCCGAATGCTCTAATTAATGTTAAGATGAGGAGCAAATAATATTTACCAAGTGTCAATTCACTTTTAAAGGAGCTTATTAATGAATTATTATATAAACAATTGCCAACTCTAGGTAGTAGGTATACAGACATTTGTGGTACTAGTCTTTTAACTTTCATTTTAGAAAAATTTTATATTAAAAAGTTGGGGGGAAAGAAACTTAATATAAATGCACTTAAGATAAGCAAACTAGCCCAAACAATAAAATACACTAGAAGGCACATAACACATTCAGACTTCAAGAACTAAGCAAGCTACATGACTGATAGACAACTAAATCCCTTCTATGAGCCAGAGAACCACATAAGCACTGTAATTTGGGTTTTATTAACCAGAAAGTCAAAGAGACATTTATAATTAGTTCCCCCTTGATAAAAATACTTATAAACTCTGACATCCTATCAATTCTAGCTATTTTATACAAATTAAAATATATCACCACTATGGGAAAGGACCCACAAGTTATCCATTTCAGATACCAAAGGTTTATATAAAATCATTAAATAATAATCTGATGACTTTAAATAGGTAAACACTTACTTAAACAATCCATTCTCCCACATGATCTTTTTTTCTTCATGGCTTTACAAACTTGCATGGCAAAATTTGTAAAATTCTTTCCCAGGGTACTTTTCTCCTTTTGGAGTCAAGTTTTATATCTTTCATAGTTTTGCATTAAAATGTTATAAATGGAACTACTTTAATTATACAGGGAAAATATCAATATTATAGATTGCAAATAGAATTTTTAAATTGCCAGTACATTTTAGGGGGGAAATAAAACATGTATATTACCTATAATCAGAAAGCAAATGTGTCTTATCAGATCACATCATTCCCTTGTACAATAAACATCTCTAACTTCCTGTCGTCCACAGATTAAAACCGTAAAGCTTCAACGAGGTTTCAAAGACTTTCAGGTTGTGGCCATAACCCATTCCTCCAGTCAAATTTCTCCACTTCAGCTGAAAACATCCTTTGATCCAGTTAAATTAGAACATCTTCTGTCCCTCCCCTGCCTCCCTGGCTTTCTTTAGAGGGTGCTCTCACCCAGAATGACTTCCCCCGGTTGTCTTTTGTTAAAAATCCCAACATTCTTTAGGCACAGACTCAAATGCCATCTCTTGTGAAGTCTGTTCTGACCTCCTGGCGAAAGCCTCCTCTCCCGCCTCAGCAACCCTAGAGCTCCGGGAAACCACAGGGCACTTGATCACACTCCACCTTCCTCAGAGCTTGGCTCAAAGGAGGAGCTCAATCAACATTTGCTGAATTTAACCATATAGAAATATTTGCTCCCACATAAAATAACATATAAGGATAACATAAAATATAATTGAGAATCTATTGTAGCCAATGTAACTAAAATTGTAAAATCTAACTTTTCTTCAACAAGAAAAAAGGACCAGCGTTTGTTATTTATAGATATATGAAAAATGAGTTCCCCCTGAAAACAAAAAATGAAAAATAATGCAGTATTTTATTATAGTACTCAAAAATCAGAAATGTCTAAGAAAATTCTGGTTGAATTTTACATTTAACTATAATAGTGTTTTGCATATCTGTATCTTGCGTGTAAATATGTACATATTTTATGTACGAACCAAATTAATCTTCCGATAATTTTTGTCACTAAGATATCTTATATCATTATACTCATTCTAAAGTTACTCTTTCATTTCCTCAAATAAAAATACGGGATCAAAAGGCTGAGGAGGTTATACATATCTCTTCCGCATCTGTGTTAAATTGGCAATGAGCTTAGCACCAGGAGACTATGAATATGGATTGCTAGCTTGTGAGGGCAGAATGCAAACACGATGTAGCAACACACAATTCAATTCTTATCAGTGGCTCAGAGTACCTCTGTAGAAATGACTAATTGCAGAGTCAGTTATTATCTATTATAGCTTCTATTAAATGTTCCCAACAAGACCCTAATACCATTCTTGCAGAAAATCACTGTAAGATGAAAGTCTGGTAGAAAATAAATTTAGACATTTAATGCTGTTTGCATTTCATCCTAAAGCTTCTGGTCTACGAATGCTCTATGGTCCATTAAGTTTTGATCACTTGAAGCATATTTGTTACTACTTTATACAAAAGACCTTTAATATGTGCAGAAAATAAACATACTGAACAATATTTGAAATATTTCCATATTTTTTCAAGATGACAACCTTCAGAGGACTGCAAATTGCAAAAATGTTAAAATTAGTACTTAAGTATTAGTGACGATGCACCGATTGCAAAGAGTTCCATTTTTAATTTCATATATTTGAAGATGAAAAACACCAGTAGAATCTAATATTGTCAATATTTTGAAAATCATCACTGCATTTTGCCTTATGAACAAGAACTCGTTTGCTTTCTGAACACAGAACAGATTAAATAGCCTAAGGAACAAACATATTTCTCTGAAAATGAAATAAACTGAGTTTATTTGCTGTAAAATTTCATCAACACTGTGTGTTCAACTACTGATTCTTTAAAGTGCCACTAGCTCTGAGTACCAAATAGAGATCATCAAAAAATGCATTATAGTTTCCATTCTGAACCTCTATAAGAACATGACCCCTGAACTATTAATAATTCTCATTACATGTATTAATTCCATTTTGACATAGTTTTATGTGGTTTCCAAATATTAAGTCAGTCATTTCAATAATAACATTCCCAAACCAAGAGCAATGAAAAAGTAATCAGCCCAGTAAATACATAAAAGAAATGACTGGAGGTCATGATTCACTGAGGCAGGACAGGAATCCACAGTGGTGAACAGAGATCTTAAATAATGAGATCAGGAACAAATGGACTCTGATCAGCCTTTTGTGAGGGGTAGAGAGAGTCTGCTTCTGCTTTACCTGTTTATTCCAAAAGCTAAAAAGGGGCATGGTGAGGAAGGATCTGGCTGTCCACCTGTCCACCTCTAGAGAAGCACTGCTAAATGTACCATACCCACCCTTTCCTACTTCCTAAATCTTTATTAGATGGCTGACCTACATCATCTCTAAGAGCTCTTTACCCTCAGATTTAATAGACGCCTCCTTAATAATAACAACAGCTAAATAATATTCAAGCACTATATGCCAGGTACTGTTCTAAGTCTTTTATAGGTATTACTTAATCTACCCTTGAAATAAGTACTATTACTAATATTCTATCCTTTTTAGCCATGAGAAAGATGAAATGAAATGGGGAGAGGGCCAAGTAACATGCCATAACTGGCATGTAAAATGTGGCTCTAAGAAATGGAAGCTGTGTTCTCCATCCCGAACGGATTGCATTAAATACAGCAGCCTCCGTCTCCTGGGATGCCTGAGAGGGTGGCAGGGGCTTGGTCTTCTCTTGGAAGGTAGTGGTATGGTGATGCTCCCAGGCCCTAGATATGTGGGCATAGCCTCCCGGGAGTATGCCCAGCAGGCTGCTCTGTAGATGCACTTCGCCTGATGTCTGCCGCACCAATTATTATCACAGCCATTTCTTATCATTATCATTACTTCTTTTTCACTTTATACGGATCTGTACTATTCTCTGGGGGACAAAGGAAGGAGAAGGAAATGGCCCCAGGGAGGACTAACTGCAGTGTGACAGAGGACTAAGCTGAAGATCCAAATAATAAGGACAAAGAGGCCTGGATCAGCCCACTTGTAAAAGCAGGGGAGAACGCCCTGGAAAACACCCTCCACTTTTGTCTCCACCTAAAAGGAGAAGACAAACTGAACATGACCCAGGAATTATGGCAGGTACCGAAGACCCACTGCATGCAAAATTTAATGATCTATTAAAACACTTTCTAGAGTCTGGAAAATACTCTTTGCTGGCTGGAAGAGGGATCCAGCATCTTCGAGGAACCCTATTATATTAATTACAGATTCAGAGATTCAGATGAACCACATGTAGTCTCTAAGTCTTATCTTCCGGTGCCACCAGTAACAAATGGAGATTCACTTAGATTTTTCCCTCCTTAAAGTTCTTAGGAGATAAAACAGGTTCAAGTCAAAGGTATTTGTGAATTATTATTTTAAAATTAAGCCCTTTGGAAGTGAGTTTAAATGACAGCATTCGGTGAATATAAATCTTCCTGTTTCCTCATCCCTTCACATGGCCATTTTCTCTTCTTTAGTCCCACGTGTCTCTCTCTCTTTTGCATGCTCTTTCTCTCTCTCTCTCTCTCTCTTTCGCACACACATACACACACACTCTTTCAGCATTTCTGAAAACATTCACACACACACACACAGTCTCTCTCAGCATTTCTGAAAACATTAACCTGGGGTAAAATCTCACATAATTTATTCAGGTGAAATCCTCTCCCTAGACTTGCAGGCCTATGCCAGAATAAAGCACCTGTAATGAGGTCCTGAATAATATTTTTGAAATCCCCTGAAGATTGGCCAATCTACCCTAAATACAAATTCCCTAACCAGTGATCTTGATTATAAAGAAGAAAAATATAATTGTACAATGCTCTACCCTATTTCTAGTCCTGATTTCACTTAGAGCAGGAATACTTTCATTTTTACCATCCACTTTCAGCTTTAATTCTGAATTTTTAAAAATTCCTATGAACAATGATAAAATTATTTAGTTTCTAGAACCAAAATTCTTTTTCTGTATAAATGACATTTCATTACTATAATTTAGAGAATTATAGCCAAGAGTAACTGGTATTTTTGATTTATCTCTGACCTTGTTTTTCAGGTATCACTTTTATATGAGGCTGGATAATACTCATACATGAAAATTTCATACTGTTGGCCCTGTACTTGATGAATTATTAAAGTGATGTGAATAGGAATGTGGTGTTCAGGTTTTCAGCAATTTTTATCCCTCTTTTCTTTCATTTTTAAAGGAAAGACTATCTTGTCTATATCTCATTATAACTTTGTAAAATTTAAGCAAAGATAAGCCTTAAAAGAAATCACTTGGGAAGATATATTACCCCCAACCTTCTGCAAGAAGTTCTAAGAATTATTCTTTTGAGGCATGGATGTTAATTAAGTTTTTCTAGGTTGAGAAAATTAAGTTTAGTAATTCTCATAAGCACATATATGGGTAAATATATTACAATAAAATGCACAGATGCTTGGATAATAAATACATTTTGATATTTTCCAAATATAATCAACTGTTTAAAGCTTTTATACAATCAAAAAGGCTTCTAATTATTCTGTTTCCTTATGGTTCTTGTTTTTTTTTAAACAGGAAGTGACTCCTCCATTCCTTCAAAATGTAGTTTTGACTGAAGGTAACTAAAGAAAATTTTAACCAATGTAACAACTCACAGGGTAGCTTCTAATAGTGCCCCAAATTGTTCAAAACATAAATATATGCTTTTGATTCTAGTTCAACATATTGATAATATACAACTACAAATTTTTAAAATATTTTCACATTTGCAACAACTGTGTGCTTGCTCAAGAAAATGCCAAGGGTGACATTGCTGGCACTCTTGTATACGTCATGTGTCTCTGTTATGTTTGTAAAATGATTAAATCAATGTTAAAAATTAATGATTGATAGAATTCCTAATAGACATAGTTAAAGTGAATGTAGCTGTAAAAATATTACAAGTTTTTAAAAAGAGTTTTCCATAGTATTCTTTTTTGGTATTTCCATATGTTCATTTCGATATACTTAAACTAATTATAAGCAACTGTCCTAACATCAATTTATTTAAATATATATTGAATATATTGCACATGTGGGATACAAATGACTAAACTAACTATAACACTCTATATAAACTTAAAAATTTTCATTTACTTTATGATCAGACTGTGTATGTGTAACTGCTCAATTTATTCACTTATTAAACAAATATTTATAAAATGCTACTCTTGATACTGAGGATATAATGATGAACCACCTGTATATTTACAAAAATAACATTGGAATAATTGTTCTTGTCACTTTTCAGAAGAATCCTATTCCATGTTTCAAAATTCAATTCATAAAACTCAAAATTATCATTGCTAACAATGAAATTTCACAAAATAATGTTAAGTAAATGAGGTGATGGAGAAATTTTCAAGTTCTAGCACAGCCAGTTGCTCTTTTAATTGCTACAACTGAATGGTTTTCTAAAATTTTTAGATTAAAATAATTACTAAGAATGTAATTTAAATGAATTGATAGATGGCATCTGATAGTTATTTGGTAAATTATACAAGAAGAAATAAATGGACAGCTAATTTGTGTAACATTAAATTGTAATTATAAATATTTCTCCTATAGGTAAAGTGGAAAATGCTGCACTTTTTATTTTTCAAAATGGCACTTAGTACAATGAGTCTTAAAATCATTCTTAAAAATAACAAAATCCTCATTGCAGTTAAGTGTAATTTGCATTTTCAACATAGCCAAAAGACAATTTTTTCCAAGGATAAGGATGAAGAAAAACTCCAGGTATGAATAACCATCAGGAAATGTCTTGAGGCCTAGAAGTATAGGAAAAAGTTAGTGATTAGTTATCTAAAGAGTGCTTAGATGAAAGGATTTTGCAAAGGACTAAGTATGTTTTGCAGCTGTGGTATTCCTCGTTTTCTGGTATAGGATTTCTAAGAAAATCTGAATCTAGTTTTAGTACATATTTGGTTTTGATTTGTTGATTTTTTTTAGAAAATTGATCTAAGTTCTCAAGGTAAAGACATGGCATAGAAAACTAAAGTTGGATGAAAGGCAAACTAACATATAGATACATTTTTATAAACATACTTCTTGCTTACAATTATCTATATATAGAAATGGTTATTTCAGGCCGGGCATGGTGGCTCACGCCTATAATCCTAACGCTCTGGGAGGCTGAGGAGGGAGGATAGTTTGAGCTCAGGAGTTCAAGACCAGCCTGAGCAAGAGCGAGACCCCATCTCTACTAAAAATAGAAAGAAATCAGCTGGACAACTAAAAATACATATACAGAGAAAAAATTAGCTGGCCATGGTGGCACATGCCGGCAGTCCCAGCTACTTGGGAGGCTGAGGCAGTAGGACTGCTTGAGCCCAGGAGTTTGAGGTTGCTGTGAGCTAGGCTGACGCCACGACACTCACTCTAGCCAGGGCGACAAAGTGAGACTCTGTCTAAAAAAAAAACAAAAACAAAAACAGAAAGCTATTATCTTTATATAAAAATAAACAAGTTATGTTTTCAAACTACAGTGTCAAAAACATACAAAAAGACTAATTTTCAGAAAAAAAAGACCTGAGAGAAACAAGCCTCAAAGAATTCCAAGCTTTTTGAAAACCATTTGATACTCTTAGAAGTGTACCTACCTTTCATTTCTTTGTTGCTGTTGTTGCTACCAATAGGTTCTTGTGAGAAAATCTGCCTTTGTCCCCCAAGAGAGTGAAAACTTTAGAGTTTGTGCTGACCGAGACACATTTCTCTCCTCTTTCATTTGAAGGTTTATTTCCTGATTTAGTGAGTGTGTTTCCAAACCTGCATCAGTCCTCACATGATACTGACAGGACACATCTGAAGGTGACAGGAAGCCAGCCAGAGGCCGTTCCCACATCATAGGAAGATGATATTTGGCAGAATGCCATGCTGCATTTCTAATAGCAATCTTTTAATAAAATATGTGCTCAAAATGTTTGAAATTACCTTTCAGAAACATCTTAAGTGTCATCTAATAAAAACATAATAGCAAAATATCACCCTTTCAATTCTGAATCAAAGAGATCTAAGGTGATATAAATCACTGACCTGTGCTTAGCAACAGAGCTTTCCTTGATGGTCTTTCACTTTATTTTGTACCGTGTTTGAGGAACAGAAATAAACTCAAAAAGGATTGACTTGATCTGTGCATTGTAGCTAGGAAGGTCTGACAATACTACCTCTCTTTGAATCAGATTCAGTGATTGCCAACGAAATTCTATTTAGAAAATACAATGATTTCTTTAGCCGGACTCAGAAAACTTCACCAACGCAAATTTCCTTCAACTGTTTCTCAAAACAGAAACACAAAAGATGTGACTCCATAATTAGTAACTTTCTGTATAAAAAGGTACTATAAAAGTAAATACAATTACTCAAATTCAACGAACAGTTATAGAGTACCTACTATGTGCCCAGTATTGTGCTTAGAGCATGGAGAGAATTGTGCCTGGCATTGTGAACACACACTGTGCTGCTATTGCTGCTGTTATTTTCAACAGCAGACCAAATATGCCACAACTCGTTTGTGTCCATCTCACTTAGTTTGCAGCTAATATGCCCAGTGATGCGCTGCTTTTCTGAAGAGCTATCATCGCAATGTTCTTTTCATGCAACTTCTTTCATTCGTCTGTAAACACTCAAAGATATATAGGGCTCCATTGATTTTTTTCCTTGCACAAATTCCATTAGTCTTTTATATTTTGATTCTAAGACATGGAAACCAATAGGCAAATGGCATTAGAGAAAACTTCCTGCCATTATGCACTTACAGTCATTGTCAATGGCATTCCAGAAAGATATCTCCCTCTGAAACATCCTGGTAATTTTTTCTTGATCTTTGGTTATGATCTTGCCTCTACATGAAAACAACGTGATGGTTTTGTCGTCATTGTTGTTGTTGTTATATGAACAGTTACTCTAGGTAATTGGTTGCTTAAGGATATCAGTTATCAACTTTTGTGACCAGGTCGATGGCTCTGGAAAGCAGAGACGAGGGCTTCTAAATTCTGAAAGGGATTCTTTGTGTTTTTGCCGTGATGGTATTTTTCTGCTCCAGGAAGGGTTTTCTAAATTCTGCCAAGTAATTCTTACATGCAGTGATACACTTGAGCATTTGCAAAGCATTTGGAAATGTATATTTCATTTAATAATATTTATAAATCATATTAAATTTTCAGAATTAATTGCAATATAGAATTTCTCCATATCATGAAAGTAAGTTTACCCTTTTGCTGAGGAAGAAACAAAAAGATATTGTCGTTTAGAAGATCATTTACATATAAAAATTAAATTAATGGCATTGGTTGAAGTCAGTTAATAATTCTTAGCTTTGAATTAATTAGGTCAGTTATAAATTGCATAGGTTATGAAATGCAGTTAGAATGTGTCTTAATGGTATGGATCCAGGCAAATTGCAACTCATCTTTTATTAGAAAAGTAACACACACAGATGCTCCCCATCTTACAGTGGTTCGACTTTTGGTTTTTCTACTTTGTGATGGTGGACAGTGACATGCGTTCAGTATACTCCTCTACGTGTGGTGGGGTTTTGTTGGGATAAACCCATAGATTTACATTTTACAATGGGTTTATCCAGACATAATCCCACCATAAGTCCAGGAGCATCTGTATATATGTATGTATTTGTGCGTGTGTGTGTGTGTGTGTGTGTGTGTGTGTGTGTTCATAGAGAGAGAAAGAGATAGAGATAGAGATAGAGATAATTTACAGTCATATATATAGTCGTGCCCCACATAATGATGTTTCCATCAACAGCAGACCACATGTACTACAGTGCTCCCGTAAGATTATAATACTGTATTTTTACTGTACTTTTTCTATGTTTAGATACACAAATAGTTACCATTGTGTTATAGTTGCCTACAGTATTCAGTACAGTAACATGCTGTACAGGTTTGTAGTCTAAGAGAAATAGGTTTTACGATATAGTCTGGGTGTGTAGTTGTCTATACCATCTCAATTTGTGAAAATACACTCTATGATGTTCATACAAAGACAAAAGCATCTAATGATGCATTTCTTAGGACATATCCCATTGTTAAAAAATGCAGGTATGTGTATATGCACATACATACGCACACACAGCAGGAGCAATCATAATCCAACTTAAAATCTTTGTGGTTATCATCTCCTTTACTCTGTGATTAAGCCAAGGAGTCTTGCATTACGAGTCCCTTAAAGCCCAGTCACGAAGCTAGAAAAGTAACTAGCTACCAGAGCAACGTTTCCAAGAGAAAGCCTAGAACCCTTCCTTCTGCAGTAACTTGGCGGTGTCTCCTACAAGTGGAAACCTGCTTCACTTGTGATTTTTTTATATCTGCTTTGTTTTCATTAAAAGCATAAAAATTTTAATATTGATGAATAATTTTGCTTGCAAATTCTTCTTACTAGATAGTTTTTAGGAACAATGCTAATAACTAACACTTATATAGTGCTTATTTATGGGCCAGGCACTGTCATAAACACTGTTATATATTGTCTGAGGTAATTCTCAGTTTTGCTGGAAGAGCAAACTTGTGAGGCTAAATGCCTAAATGCACGTTTCTTTTTCTGAAGAAAAATACCAGTTATGAGAGTTTGTAAATAAATGTTATTTGTTTGGAACATCCAATGCCTATTTTAGTATCATGGGCATGGCAGGCACCCAAAGAATATTATGGGAAGAACACACAAGCCCATCATCTTAAACACTTTATTTATTATTGTAGAGTATTGCGTCAATCATTATGTGGCCATATCCAAAGGGGCTCTCCAGGATTACATGAGATACTGTCTGCAGCAAGCGTCCTTATGCCTCTCTCTTCAACTGTCTCTGCCCCAGGCTTCTGCAACATCACTCTTGTTCTCCTCCTACCTCTCGGTCTCTTCCATAAGAATCTTCTTCTCTGATCACATTTTAAATGCTGATGCTCTCTAGAGCTTTTCTCACTTTACCTATATGACCTAATCCGCGACAGCTTTAATTACCACCTTTCCCCAGTGGCTCCCAAACCCCAAACTTCAAGCCCATATTCAATCACTTGCTAGGATGTCCACAGTCCCCTCCAATTCAACAGGGCTGAAAGTGAACTCATCATTTTCCACACCCAAATCTGTTTCTCCTCCTCTGTTTGAGAACCATTTATTCACGCGACAACTGAGAACTACTCCATGCCAGGCATTGGGGATATGGCAGTGGCCATGAGCCGGGTTCCGTTCCTGGTCAGTGAAAAGCCATATCACCCACCTAGCTGCCCAGTCTGGTCAGCTGGGGAGGAGTCTACTCCTCTCTTTCTTCCTGTATCCTCTACTGGGTACCAATCACACCCACACCCTCAGCATTCCATCCCTGAATTAGATATCCTTTCACCTCTGCTCCCAGGGGCGCTGCCATGGTTCAGGGTCTCATATCTTCCTGCCTCTACTCCTGCAAGAACCTCCTAACTGGTTTTTCAGTCTCTCTACTGATGACAGGAAATTTCTAGACACATATCTATCTATCTATCTGTTTAGGTCTCTTCCTTACCTGAAATTTCATAACTTTAAGGATAAAAGCTCTTCCTTTAGTCCATAAGGCTTTTCATGATCCGATATGTAACTTTTTGTTTACCTTTCCATCCTTCCCTCCTGCCACACTCCATAAGCGTTTTGGTTCTAACCACAAGAAACTACCATGGATTTTAAATAGGTCTCGTGATGCCATACTTCTATCATTTACCTGTGCCATTTTCTGCCAGAAATGAATGTAACCCTCTTCTTCTATTTTCTATCTTTATCTTTCAAATTCAGCTAAAGCATCATTTCCTCTGGAAACTTCCTCAAATCTCCAATTTAATTTGGAAACTCTTTCCCTGTGTATATAGCCCTTCTCACACTGTATCGTATATATTCGTAGTAGCAAATTTATTTGCCTGTCTCTTAAACCAGATTATGAATTCAGTGACCTTGTCTTATTTAATTTTATGTCCTCGTGGCTAATATAATTTTTCGTACATAGTATATGCTCAATTAAAGTTTGTTAAATTATGAATTTGTTGAGCACTCACTGTATGTCTGTGGGGCATCTAACTGGTGAATGAATGTAAAGATTTACACATTATCTCATCTGGCCACAAGTACTGGAAATAGATTTTATTCCCTCTGTTTTATAGATGAGACTTCCATGATCACTCAGCTGAAGTGATGTAGAAGAGCAGGCTTTAACCCAGGTCTGTCTTGTATCTTTATCCTATGGCACCTTAATTAAAAGCAAAAAATGAAGAGAATAATAAATATATACGCATGTGGACACATACACGTATCAAGTAGCTATTATGGGCTTTCTGAATATTTCATTTTATCTGATTACAAATTGTTTGATATAACATCAAGTAATCAAGTGGATTCCAGTTAGGAGACTAGATCAATAAATATGCAGAGTTGGCAAAACATATTAGATAGAATATATGTACACTCATACCCTCAACACACACACTTTTTCTCATTTTCTTCTTTAGTCTTTTTGATGGTGTTTAAACATGGGAAAAGATGCCCCCTGCCCCCACAGATCTGCCCATGGTTTGGCCGTGTGAGGCATAGAGCGCTGTGTTTTACAGACAACGGCGACTGTCACTGCGGCGAGTGTGTGTGCAGGGGCGGCTGGACCGGCGAGTACTGCAACTGCACCAGCAGCACGGACTCGTGCGTCTCCGGAGACGGGGTGCTCTGCAGCGGGCGAGGGGACTGCGTTTGCGGCAAGTGTGTTTGCACGAACCCTGGAGCCTCAGGACCAACCTGTGAACGATGTCCTACCTGCGGTGACCCCTGTAACTCTAAACGGTAATGTCTCTATGTCCTCGGTCCCTTTTGTGGGTGGGTTTCACGGTGATCAAAGTTATAATGACGCTGTGCAAGCTCAGATCTCGGATTGTATTTGCTGGATTCGGTCTCCCAGCATCCATCAAAACATGCAAAGCCACAGGGCCTCTGTGATCTTCGGCCTGAAAACCCGTCTCTCACTTGCCTCTTTCTCAGTCCTGACTATCCGGAATCACAATGTCACATTGCTGCTAGAGACTAGCAGGGGGAAGTCGAGCTGATGTCCCACACTGATAACATCAGATCACCTCTCGGTCACAATAGCAGCCACACAGAAGGAATGCCCTGGAGGTAGACTGACGACACCCACATGCAGGCAGTACCTTTTCAGGGGAAACAGACAAGCTTCTTTCTTATCTAGAAGTTTATAGTCTGACCTTACTGATTCATTCCTATCTGTAGACTCACAGAGGCAGAGGCAGAAAGACAATCTTAGCTTTCAATTCCTTCCCTCTTTTTTGCCACCCAAGCTCTTTGGCTCCTTTCTTTGGTTGTCACTAGACACAGTTATTGTATGTTGTATTTTCTTTTATACCATATGAACAATAACAACCCTCCCCCCCCATTTTCTTAATGGAGTTGGAGCAAAATCTGTAGCTCAAGTGAAGCAAGTCTCCGGAAGGGTTGTTATGGTACTGCAGTGTGTAATGTATTATGCAGCAGATATGCTTAAGCAGTTCATATTTTCATCAACTCTGGTCCCCAAAATGGTGACATTTGCATTTCTGATGTAAACAGAGTGAGAAAATCAATTTTTCACTCAGTGGTTACTCACCATACAGGTGTCAAAACTTCTCTGTCACTGTCCCTGGCAAACTAATACATGTGCCAGGAGAAGCATGGGGACTTGATTAGAATTATTTGAATAGACTCTAATGTAAAATGTCCTGTCAAGATGTTTCTTTTATTACTTTTCTATTTCATCTTCTCTGTGAACATGATTCAATCTTAAATCTGATTTATAAGATATGAAATTAACAATCAAAATAGTTTGAATTTGGGGAATCAGGTAGAGGATCTCCTTGGCGTTTAAGTGAGTTTTGAGATGAGTCCATTTTTCCATTTATTCATGCAGGTATTAATTTATCAAATAGGTCAGATAGGTATTAAGTACCTACTGTATGCCAGAAATCATATTAGGCCATGGATATATAGTAACGACTGAAAGAGTTGTAGTTCCTGTATCCACAGCTTTCAGAAGTGGGAAAGTGGGAAAGACAGACTTTTTTAAAGCGATTATGATGCTATCTGACAGTTGTATGGGGGCATAGAGGGTACTGTGGGGCTACATGGCAGCAGATAGGGCTACCAGACCAACTGGTGCAGCCATCACATGCAGACAGGGGTAGAGATTTTAAAATCTTCACCAGGCCTCTGCAAAGCCACTCCAAACAAATATATAATCTAGGGAAGTTTCTTAGTAGCTCTTGAGTCCATCCACACCATGAGAGGTTTGGGAGCGCTTTGTTTGGCGAGAGGTAACAGAACAGGAAGGCACAAGGGAAAGAGTCCTCCCCGCTGCACAGCGGGTGGTCTGAGGGTCAGCTGTGGTCATGGTGGTGGTGGTGACGGCTGCTTTCCCAGGTCCTCGTCCCCATTGCCCTCCACTTCTGACTCCGAGCTGCCCACAGACCAATGGTGGCGGTGGCCACGACTACAGAAGCACACATGAACCTCAAGAAGGGCTGTGTGACCTTTGAGGACATCACCATTTACTTCTCACAGGAAGAATGGGAACTTCTAGATGAGGCTCAGAGGCTCCTGTACCTTGAAGTGATGCTGGAGAACTTTGCACTTGCAGCCTCGCTGGGTCGTGAGTGTGGAACAGAGGATGAGGAGACGCCTTCTGAACAGAATGTTTCTGTAGGAGTGTCACAGTCTAAGGCAGGTCCATCCACCCAGAACACTCACGCCTGTGAGATGTGTGTCCCAATCCTGAAAGACATTTTGCTGGCTGATCTAGCTGAGCAGAAATCCTGCTTGACTGCAGCATGTGCAAACCGTCACCAACACCAGAAGCATTTGGCTGCAAAGAAACCCTTGAAGAGCCATGTGGACAGAGCCTCACATGTAAAGTGCCACCTACTTCAGTTAGCAGGGATGACCTTTCCTAGTTGGGAAATTGGGAAGGACCTCCTAGCCAGGGAATAGGGGCTTCTGAGGTCCCTAGACTCTATCTAAGGTGAGAAGCCCAAAAAAATCACCGAGCGTGGGGAGGACATTCACAGTCAAAAAAGCCATGACGAGTCCGATGAATGTGGGAAAGCTCCCAGTCACAAACACGAGCCTGTTCACCGCCCAGGAGTCTACTCTGGAAAGAAGCTTTGTGAGTGTAACCAATGTGGGAAAACCTTCCATGGCAAGTACTTGTTCAGCACCATACTGGAGATAGGCCTTGGGGGTGCAGCAAGTATGGAAAATTCTTTACACAGAACTCCAGCCTTGTTGACTACCAGAAAATTCATCCTGGAGCAAGGCCTTATGAGTGTGGCCAGTGTGGGAAACCCTTTAGCCAAAAAGCCACCCTTGTTAAACACCAAAGAGTTCACACTGGAGAAAGGCCTTATAAGTGCAGTGCATGTGGGAGACCTTTCAGTCAAAGCTCCATCCTTGTTCAGTGCTGGAGAATGATACTAGAGCAAGGTCTTATGAGTGTGGCCAGTGTGGAAAGTCCTTTAGACAAAAGTCTGGCCTCATTCAACACCAGGTTGTTCACACTGGAGAAAAGATGAGTGTGGCAACTGTGGGAATCCCTTTAGCCAATGTTCCAGCCTCATTCACCACCAGAAAAGTCCCAACATGAGAAGGCTCATGAATGCAGCAGATGGGGAAAAGCCTTTAACTCCAAGTCTAACAGTGTTTAGCTCTTGAATGTCCACACTTGGGAAAGACCTTAGACCTGCCAGGAATGTGCTACCTCTTCAGTATTCTGGCTCCACAGAGCCTTTGTGAGGAGCATCTGCCTGAAGTTGAACCTCATACGTTCAAACCTCCAGAGGGGGTAGATTCCCCGTGAGTTCCAGGCCTGCGTGAGGCTTGCAGGTGCTGCTCTGCGTATTCTAAGCTACCCAGGGCCCTTGCCAGAGTGAAATCACTGCCAGTTTCTCTGGTAGAAGCCATCTCCCTCTACCACCTTGCACAGTGGGCATCGGTCACCCTGATGTGCTTAAGGCAAGGCAAGCATCTGTGCTCATTCCCTGGAGGAAATCTTGAACAGTCGGAGCCTTTAGAAGGAATTCATTGCTTTTTCGGACTGATTAAAGCATACTCCTGACCCAGTTTTGGCCAGGGGCCCCAACCCGGGTTCTGCTGGAGGCTTATGTAGAAGGCTTCCCTTCTTCACGGAAATGCTTGGTCTCACATGACACTTGGTAATGCTTCCAGCCTCCGAGTCACGGAATGGTAAGTGGCTGCCTCACGTTGCTCTGGTCTGTGCACTAATGGAGGCCTTACTGTCAAATCTACTTGTAATCTTGGGGTTTTGCTTACTGCGTGGGATGGGTGCAAAACAGGCTCTATATGAAGGAATGGACAGCTTTTGTGGGGACCTTAACTTTGTGGGCTTCTGTAGGAAAAATGAAATGACAGAGAGTAGTTCTCTCACTAGTTCTGGTCAAATTTACTTTGCTGCCCACGATCTCCTAGGAAACAATGCAAGGATTTTGTTGTCCTAATTTGTGGCCTGGATCCCCACACTTTCTGTGAGACTGGAGGTCATCTTGAGGAGAGGTCCGCTCTATCGGGTCATGCTCCCTTGCTTCTGGGAATAAGATGAAGTCATTCCGTTATTGCCGGAGGATGTCACATATGTCCCACTCTGTTGAGGAGAGCCTTTTCACAAGATTCTACAAGGATGATGGCAATCATTCCATGGGCTGATGGCACTCAGAAGACAGTGGAAGTCAGGTGTGAACCACAATTGGTACAAAAATACCGAGTGTGGAGGAGCCTGCCACAAACCAGATGGAGTGTGCGTCTTGTAAAAGTGCATTCACAAATCTTCCAGTGACTGTGGCTGTGAGCAGTCACAGAACCTAGAAATCTGAGCATGTCCAATAGCTGAGGTCATTGTCAGCTAAAATAATCTAAAGGTTTTGTCGATTCTTGTGGACTTTCTGCGTTGTTCACCTCATGTCCGTTGCTGTAGAGGTGAGAAAAAGAGAGAGAAACAATGGAGATCCTACAGGCTGGGGATACAGCTTTTGTGATTCCACCAGTGTTACTGTTGTCTCAAATCACAACAGCCTTCATCGCCTGCCCGTAATTTCTGCACTGATGGATGCAGGGCTGCCCGTCTCCGGCATGAGGAAAGAGATATGGCAATCAGCATGGGGTTGCTGAGCCTTCTGGTTTCCAAAAAGTAGGAGATCAGATATTTTATTTTGAACCATGTTTTGCAAACTTTCTTGATACATAAGTGACACACAATAGTTTATATGTGTTTATGATGTATAATTTGAAGAATTGTGTTATATAAACTCATGAAATCATCATAATTGTGATCAGGAACATATCTGTGATTCCCCTCATGCCCTTTTATAAACTCTGCCTGCACGCCCCAGGTCTGCAGGCATCCAGTGATTTACTTTCATTCACAAGAGAATAGTTTGTTTTCTAGAATTTTATGTGAATGGAATCATAGAATGTTTACTTCTTCTTTGTTTCTGATGTTTTTCACACTGCATAATTATTTTGAGATTCGTCAATATCGCTTAGGTGAATAGTTCATCATTGTTTTTATTGCTGAGTAGTATTCTATTCTGTGGATATGGCATAATTTGTTTATCCACTCATTTCTTAATGAGCAGTTGGGTTGTTTCCAGTTTGGGGCTGTTACAAATAATGCTACTATGAACATAGGCATAGAATTCTTAATATGCATATGTATGTTATATCTCTCCTGCGCCAATAATGCAGTGTGTGTGAATGCTTCACTTTTAAAGGAACCACCAAACTGTGACTTAAACTGTACCCATTTGCATTTCCACCAACAGCATGTGAGCCTTTCCCTTCCTCTACATTCTTGCCAATGCTTGGTACTGTCAGTCTTTTTAATTTTAGTTGTTTTAATAGCTGTACAATGGCATCTCTCTGTGATTTAAATTGCGTTTTTCTGATATTTTATGTTATTCAACATTTTTTATGTGTTTACTTGCCACCTCTATCTCTTCTTTGGAAAAATGTTTATTAATGTCTTTTGCTTATTTTTAAATGGATATTGGGGATAATTTCCTTTTCATTAATAAATAGACACGTATAACAAAGACAAAAAATAATCTAGATAAATGCAATATACTTGCAATGCAAAGGCAACTTCACAGCAAAGCCTGTATCCCTATTGCCACATAGGTTGCTGCTTCTACACCCTTTCCGTAGGAAATCCTGAGGCTTCCATCGCAAGAAATTGACTGGTCTAAGGGTTCGTGAAGGCGCGGCTAAGGGAGTGCAGGTTCAGCTGAGATTTGCTGAGGCGGGGGTGGGGTGAGAGGGGTTTCAAGTGCTTAGAATAATGCACATTTCCAGGGAGGCAGAGAGAAAGGCCCCTTGATGTGTCCACAGTGAGAAAATTTTCGCTGTTTCGGGTTACTTCCAAGAACAATCTATTTGTAAAGTGATTTTTCAGCACAAGATTAATTCAAGATGTGAATTTTACTTTGTTCTATAGACACCTTTAGAGTAGTTTAATTCTTGGACTATGTTCTTGGAAATATACTTGTCCTATAAGTAATAAATTTTAATTGAGAAACCTATATTAATGAGGATCCAGGCTCTAAACCTCCTTTTGAAGATACCCTCATTGAGGCTTGGACTTACTCAAAAAGAATTGCAGAGAAGTGAGTTTTAAAAATAATCATATGTGACATATACAAAGACCACTCATCATTCTTAGAATTCTAGTTAAGATATAGAACATTTCTTTTAAGAAATTAAAAACTCTGTCTAGTCTCTAATCATATTTTAGGAACATAAACTATCCTTTGGAAAAAGTAAAATGAAAACATAGCTAAATCAATAGGTTTTTGTGGTGTTTTTTTTTTTAACTTAACCAGTCAGAAGCAATCATTACAGATACAGAGTATAGTAGCTAGTATCAAGGATAACTTGGGAAACATTGATTACTGAGTAAATTCAGAATAATTTAGTGTTCTCCTCGGTATCACTCAACTATCTTTCTGAAAGTAACAAAAGATAATGTCACCTATGAGACACTCCTGTAGCACAAACTTCAGCAACAGTAAAGCAATATTCCAGCTGCATATCTGTATCCCACCAACATGAACTGACATGAACTATTGAATACTGTCCACAGGAGCTGCATTGAATGCCACCTGTCTGCAGATGGCCGGGCCCAAGAAGAATGTGTGGACAAATGCAAACTAGCTGGTGTGACCATCAGTGAAGAAGAAGGTTCTACTTGTCTTACATTGCTTTTATTTCCTTTGCATAGTTCTTAAGAGACACAGTTCCTGAAACTCTGTGAATCAAAGGCTCTTTAGTAGCTCAGCCTTATTTGTAGGAGGGCATTAACTCACTCACATTCATTTTTGAAGAGTAAACGCATTCTATAAGGCTAAAAGCTTGATGGCTTGGGACAGGACACGAGCAATTAAAAGTCATGGCTATTATATTTGGCCTCAGTTCTGTTGGCAAGTTCACCTCTGCTTAGCAAAGGCAATTGTAGAGGATTCCAGAATGCTATATTTTTCAAAATAGAAAGAAAAAAAATTGAGGAAATGGCTAAATATTAGCCTCCAAACGTGAAATTGTCCTCTGTCATCTGATTGCCGTATCTCAAGATAAGGTAAAGCCAGTTGTAGAACCGTGTTCCTGACAGCAGCTCCCAGATACTGGGCAGGCTCTGGTCAGTGGTCAGTGACCGTCCCCCTCAATGAGCCTTTACTCCCAACCTTCCAAACCTGGCCATTACATGACCACCCTTAATTCCATGTTGTTTCATTCCCAAAATACAAGAAGGGCCTGTTACCTTTAACTGCTGAGCAAACTCTGCTCTTGCTTTCATCTGTCATTTTAAATCTAATTACTTAAAATCGGATTCTTTCTAATGGCAAAATTTCACCTCATTTATTTAGCTTGTATTTTAGCTGGGAAGGCCATTTAAAAAATAGTTTCTGAACTTTAAAACAAAGAATATGATTGACTCTTCCTATACAGACAATCTGGGAGAATTTGGTTTTGCATCATCCCAAACTGTCTGCATTATCATGCTGCTCAGGTAGAATCGCTGCTCTGCACGCATTAGCAATGTGACCAGGATGTATCTCAGGTGAAGCGAAGTAATCAAGACAATAATTTATGGCCTTCTAAGATATGTATCTTGAATAGATGGAATTAGAATATGGAAATTAATTTGTTTCCAAAATGGAATAAGTTAATGACCTTTATATTGCTTTGAAAATGATTTACACTGTTTCAAAATTGAGAGTTCTGTCTACACAGTTGCATTGCCCTAGATGGAGGGACAGGATTAGTGCTCATGAATCCCTCATCTGTGCTTTTCTGGTGACCAAAAATAAACATGCCAAATAGCAGTAAATTGGACAAGATGGTGTGTGCCTTACACTAATACCAAAGATAAGATACATTAAAACACTGAGGAAGGCAGCATTTGTGGACTGTCCACATTAGTAACTAGTGTAGAGTCTCAGCATAGCCTTCTGGGTTCATTTCATAGCAAGCAGTGGGGATATTTACCAAGTATTTCCCAGAAATGAGTAAAAATTGCAGAAAATGCACTGCAAATTACTAGGACTGAATTCACTAGCAACATGGGAAACCTAATGTGTTGAGGGAAAACGGAGTAAACCTCACAAACATATAAATCATGATGGTGTGAACCATGTAGTTATTAGTACTATATTTAGGTGTATAATTTTCTGAATAGATTATCATAAATGCTTGTATTTAAGAGGAAGACAAGGGCTCAAGTGGCATTTAAAATATTTACATTATTCGTTTTGCGTATGTGACTAAATTGTCTTCAAAATATGGGGATACAACTATTTCTAACCCAGAAATGGAAAACAATAATTGGATTACTAATACCATTTAAAGCACTAATCTGGATGAATTTGAAAGAAAAAAAATGTATTTGTCAGACTGTGGTTTAAAAAGTCACGTTTTTTATGAGCCCTTTTATAAGTCCTGTTTCCAGTTACTCACCCAGTTATGCCATTGATCATACCCCCCTGAAATTATCACACCATATTTGCTCTTCCATAGGGCCTTTTAGCAAAACATCCTTCCCCCAACGAGGTCATGGAGAGTAAATTAAAATAAGCTTAACTTTATAATCTGTATGAATTGTTCCTCAATTCTGCTGTGGGTAACCTGGGTGGACACATTTAAGGATGAGACTTGACCGCATTCATTCCATTTTACTAATTCATGCTTTTGATTTACTCCAACATTTATGTACTCAGACCATTGTTACTCAAAGTATATTTCATAGACCACCTGCTCTGAAAGCATCAAATGGAAAAAAGCTCCCAGGATCATATAAATTTTGGAAATGGGGAACTACGTTTTAAATTTTTTTGCAAGACTTCTGAGAGTTGTTATGCACATTGAATTAAATGTGTATTGTGAATCATTAGGAGAGGCAAGGGGAGGAATTAAAGTAAAAGATAAATTCCCAAACTTATTTGACCATAGCACCTTATTTTTTCCCCTTGGGAAACTATTTTCTTTGAGAAATGCAGGTCATCTTAACTTAGCGGTGCAGAAGGTTTAAATGTTCCACATCCTTCTTGGACCTTCCCAGACTCTACCTCTTCAGTCCTGTTCTACATTTCTTCCTTCTCTAAGTATGATTTCATGGACTGCCTGAGATCTCATTTTCATTGTATTATTCTAGACGAGCAACTATGGGCATTCACAAAGGAGGGTAAGAAAGAAAGATTCATTTTTTTATGAACAACAAAAGCAAACCTTAGCAGCTAATTATGCAAATCTTTTGTTGCACATTTGATAATACTATTTCAATACCAAAACACAACAGAAGAGGCTACATCTAGAGCTGTAACAGTCATGAAAAGAACTAAAGTAATTAAAGCAGTATAGGACTGTGACTCAGAGGTCATAGTCTCAGTTCCATTAAAACTTTAAATAATCCTGGCAAGTAAAGCAAGCCTCCCTGGGCTTCAGTGCACCTATTTGAAAGAAAATAAAAAAGCAAGGTTAATATTACTGAACACAGTATGATAAGCCATCCACATATTTTCTACCTGAGAATAAAATGTTCCATTAAATATATTCAGGCGAGCAGAGTGAGCCTACTGCCACTGTTATGGCAGAGAGGGGCAGAAGAAGGAAGAAAACACTCCAGCAAGAAAAAGTGTAGTCCCCAAGACTTAATGATTCCTAGTTAATTGGAGTGATGATGTAACAAGGGGTGCAGTGAAGGCCATGTAAAAATAACCAAAGTGTGACTTACATATGCAGTGCCATATGCAATCGAACACATGAAATAACACAAATCTCACTAATCAAGTGTTGCCCAGAGGATCCCAAATCTCTTAATCAGAATCATCTTCTTAAAAATGCTTATTAAACAGCTCCCTAAGTGTACACGCTCCCGTGCATACCACCAACCCCTCTGACGTGCATACTCAGGGCTGAGTCCCCAGAATCTATATTTTCAAAACTCCCAGGTGATTTACATGATTGCAAATATTTGGGAATGACCAGATTAAAATGATTTGTAATTAAATTTCTTAATATTCCCATATAATAGACGCTTCTACTGGGTTCAAAAACTGTGCACTTAAATCTATCACCTGAAATCTTATTGATAATGCTAGATGTTTTACTAGTCCCTGTTTTAATAGATAATACGAGGTATTCTTCTCACAGACTCTGTCAGGTTTTTATCTTATAAATTAAATGCAAAAAACGACAACTTAATATTTCTATCTTTCTATGGATATGGCATTTTTATACCAAAAATAGGCTATAATTTAATTTTTTTTGTTAGCATCAGGGAAACACATGTAGATTCTGTTTTAGTAACACTTTTTTATTTTTAAACTAATGAGAGAGGTTATAAGCCTAGGAAGAATGTGTCCAAGATTATGTGGGACAGTCCCAGACCTAACATTCTAACTCGTTGTGTCGTAGCATGTTAATATTGGACCACATGTCTTAAAAGTTTAGATTTAGAGCAAACTCATGCTAGTTACAGGTTTCTAAAAAAGCGTTTGCAACTATCATTGAAAAGTTTCCAACTTAAAAGACAGGAAAACTGTTAATCAAGTTTGGTTTTTGTTTTGTTTTGTTTTTAATTAGGAAAATGCTACATAATTTTGGCCTAGGAGCCGGCCCACTAGAATTTCTGATAAACAGTACTGACGTCTCAGATTGGCCCTTTTACTTTATTTTCTATTTCTGTCATCACATTTATTTTCTGCCTCTTGAATAAACTGGATAAGAAAAAAATTTCCATTTGGAAAATATTTAAGGAAAACTGGATTATTTTTTTAATTAAGAAAGGAGCTACGCTGAATGATAGGCAAACTCTCATTCTGTGTTCCTTTATCTTTATCCTGCTGGTCCCTGAGCTACATAACACTTTGGTCTCAGTTTCCTGATATTAATTTATATTTACTGTTGTGACTGTATATGGGCAGCAATCTGGATTATGCCACTGGGAGAAAGGCCCCTTTAAAAGTATCAGTATCAGTTTGTACTGTGCAAAAATGTAATTTAGACATCCTTCCAGATGCTCTCAGCAAGGAACAACACATAGCCCCCTCATTACCATAATCAGGGCCATTCTATTCCCAAGACAGCTGTGGGTACCTGCCTTGAAGTACTTTCACGTTATTGAAATCCTGCCCACATCGGTTTGAGAGGTACATTTGGTCAGTCCTGATTGACCACATCTGGAGCTATTCTTCTGGAACGTGAGCAAAAACTAAAACCTGACTTGGGAAAAAAACCTATGCCTTTTCTACTCCTATTCTGCAATACTGAAAATTCTAATTTGCATATTAAACTCACTACTTTGCTTTAAAAATGATCTTTTTTGGAATCTCATTTAACCTAATGAATGACTCCTTTATCTGCAGATTTCTCAAAGGATAGTTCTGTTTTCTGCTCTCTGCAAGGAGAAAATGAATGTCTTATTACATTCCTAATAACTACAGATAATGAGGGGAGAACCATCATTCATGGCATCAATGAAAAAGGTGGGTGGCTTGCTTTCCGTTGTCAATGGCAAGTGATACGATGTGGGAGAAGAGAATACAACCAGGAAGTCACTTTGGGCAGCTTGTCAGGAAAGACATTTCCAAGTTTTTGATGGAGTGCCTCTGCTTTCCCAAGGATTGAAAGATGTCTGTTAAAAGGTTTGATGTGTTCCAGTGTCTCTTATTAAGACCAGATAACAAGATGACTTGTATTTGCACCGATCATCATCTCCCTGAAAGCTGGTGATGAATTGTAGAAACGTGAGCGGATTAAATGAAATGTATACGAAAGGTATGTCTTTAGGAAAGGCTAATAAGAGAGGTGTGTAGCAGTTTTTAAAAGTGAGTTTGAATCAGGCAAACTTTGGTTCAAATCTAATTAATAGCTGGTTGACATTCTGGAAGATACTTGTTTCTTTGAGTCTCTGTTTCCTCATCTGTAAAATGGGAAAGATAATAGTACTTTCTTCTAAGTGTTGACTCAAGATTAAGTGAAATGATGCACGTGAAATATGTGGCAACATGTAACTTACAGTAATGGGTCATTGAATGATCTCGCTGAGTCAGAAAAGACTCAAAGCAGCAAGTGAGGAAGGCTGTGGTCTATGAAGGATATCAAGGGGTCCATCGCTCCTGTCGGTTTTCATCCACACTAACTCATCGAGTCAGTTTGGGATTTGGGAAACCCTCAAATAAAAATTTCATATTCAGTGCAAAGTTTATATTAAGTAGAGAAGAAAATAATGAAGAAGGTACTTTTGTTGAGACATTTTCAAATTTTAGTGGGTATCAGACTCACCTGGGAAGCTTGTTAAACATGCCTATATCCTGAGTCAGCAGACCTGACGTTTGGCCCAGGACCCTGCATTTTAACAAATGCCCCTGGCGACTCTGATCCGAATGGTCCCCAGATCTCCCTTTGAGTGACTGCCCTAACAGCCTGGCTGTGTTCCCACGTACTCACAGGCGCCTCGCATTTTCTGTCTTCAATTAATGATGTGTTTCTCTCCAACCCGTTCCTGCAGACATGAACCCCGCATCAAGTCAGACCTCATGAGACCTTGTCGGCAACCTTCTTCTCCCACAAAGAGCTTGGAGCTTAAGTTCTGTCTCAGACGATAGGGCAAGGGCAGGCTAAAAGGCAGCTGTGCGTTGTTACCTGTACTTGTTTACCATGTGCTGATAAAATAGTAAGTCCTGAATTTGAAATCGAAAGTATCCAGTTGATATCACGTAGCATAACAACCAAAGCAATGCCAAGGTAACCAAAAGTTAGGTTCAACACATTATAACCCAATCAAGAAAACATGATCAGAAAAATATCCCATCACAGTGCTGAGCGAGAGGGAGAGAGAGAGGCTGGTACAATCCAAGAAATGCGAAGATGATTGTGAACTTGGCCTTGAAGCCCCGGTGGGCAGAGTGCTGCAGGAGACTTGCTCTTGAAAAATCTCATGTAAATTGATGTCTTTGAAATGCTCACAAAAAATACGTCTTAAGGCCATTAGTTTAGGAAGCATAAGCTGAAGGCTGCTGTGCCGGGAAGAATTACTTTATGACACAAAACCACTTGCCTCCTCGTTATCTGTCTCATGAAGCCAAATTCTCCAGCTACACCCAACCCCTGTTGTGACTGTGGCGGTAGTTTTAGCTATCTTGAAATCAAAGCCATCCCTGATAATACTGATTCTGCTGAAAAAATGAGGTCCAAACAACAAAAATTCCCAGAAAAAGCCCTGTGTTTAGTTTGGAGGCTTTTGTATCTAGTTGGTGATTTTTTTTTTCTCGGTGAAACATGCCTTTGGCTGATAAATGCCTCCTCATTATCGAACTGTTTTCTATTCTTTTATTCTTCCACACAGTGTGAGTGGCACATCGGTGTGCCATCCTTCAGAGCACAGATGCCCCGATGCCTTTTTATCGTGGCAGTTTGTTATTAGCCCTGTGCTTTTGTAGTCCGGAAGAGTGAGGGAAAAAATTACCTCCCGAGGCTTAACAGGAGTCGCCTGACAGCTTCAAGGATGCCTCTTCCTCAGAACATACTCACATTTTTGGGTAGGCCTGGCACCTCCAGCAGCCAGGAGAGGAGATCCTGCCCCGCCAGAAGTCGATAGACCCTCCCCTCTCACAGTTTTAAGACCAGAGAATTCCTAGGTGGCCAGTTGGAGGCTTGGATCGAAAAGAGGCAAAATGAGAAAGGAGGAAGGAGTGGGGGAGGTTAATGATTCCCAGGGTCCTCCAAGCAAATTGAAAAAGAAACTGAGTGAAGAGTCACCACCAGGGTGCTTGTGGACATAGGCAGAGCTCCATTCATCTTCTTTCTTACATCTGGAAGGAATTTCAGAGCTTAAGAGCCACATCAGAGTCAAGGAATGAGAGTTGGGGAGCCTTCCTGGCTGGAAGGTAACTTCCTGCTAGAAGGTTCCAGAAGAATGCATTTGTTGTAACAGTAGTAATATTAATAAGAAGATAATAGCTCTCATTTATTAAGCCCTGACTAACACCGTATGCCAGATGTTGTTCTATATGTTTTACATGTACTAATTCACTTAATATCCTCAACAACCATATAAAGCAAGTACTACTATAATTTTTGTTTTACAGGTAAGGAAATTGAGGCATGGAGACATTAAATAATTTGCTAAGCATTGCAGTAATTAAGTGCCGGGGCTGGTTGAGGAACTCCCGCAGTCTGGCTTGGAGCCCATGCTCTTAACCACTGTACTATACTGCCTCCCACTGGCTGCACAATCATAATAAGTACCTGAATGGCAAAAAGATGTGTTAGATCAGCATTGTCCAACAGAACTGTTATGCAAACCATTTACGTGGTTTTAAATCTTCTAGTATCCACATTAGAAAGTAAAAAGAAACAGGTGAAATGAATTCTATTTACCATTATATCCAAAATATTGTCATTTCAAAATGTAATCAACATAAAAATTATGAATGAGATATTCGACATTTTTTCCATAACCAAGTGTTCGAAATCAGTGTGTAATTTATCACTGGCAGCACAACCTAATTCGGAAAAGTCACATTTCAAGCGCTCAATAGGCAGGTGTGGAAGAGCTACCAGGTCGGGCAGCACAGCAAGGTTAGATCCTCAGGACCTTAGAAGCAGGTGCAGCACCAACCTCAACTTGAGGTCAGAAAAAGGGGAACAGTGCACATTGCACACAGTGATAGAGGTGCTTCTCTTCTCCCACCAAGAAATCTGTCTTCAGTCTCAAGAAATATCAAAGTATGAAGGGTGAAGATCTCTGTTGAGTAAGACCTGCTCTGGCACTTGGGCCAAAATCTTTTTTTGAGAAATGTACAATTCCCAATGTCCTTAATTTCTTCAAATAATTATCTCTGCCAGTCTGCACCCATTCCTCCTTTATTCCCTGCTGGAGAGCCCTCCTAATTCACGTCTGGCTGCAGGGTCTTAGCAAGCTTCGTCTTGCTATGAGCAGGAGCATGCTACGCCCCACCCCAGACTTTCCTTAGCCAAAGATGTAGCCAGTGTATATTCTCATTGACATGAGCCTGCTGTCAATACTTTCTTTGCAGGAGTGTTGCTAGCCTATTAGAGGCAGCCATGGTTCATTTGCTATGCTAGAATACAGTCTCTAGATCTTCCTACGATAATAGCTATGTCATTAGCTCCTTTACTTATTTTTGCATAATCTCTCTGCATGGTTTCTTGGCCAAAGAATAAAAATGTGTGAGGCCAAGCATCCTGCTGTTAGGGGGTCATTAGTCCCACTCAGATTCAGATTGGCTATAGATCCTTACCTTAAAAGCAGCATGACTAGTCCTATGTGTTTCACTCTCCTTATTAAATATATAAAAGCAATAAGAGGATAAACTAAGAATGATTCATTTCCTCCAGAGATACTGTGGATTTTGCCTCGCTTCTTGCAGAGGGATGCAGATATTTAATGATAATTTCTATGTGCAATTTTTTTTCCCCAAAAGCAAGAGGAGAGCTTAATTACAATGTTTCATTAACAAATGTATCATCTCCTAGGCATATTGCAAGGATTATTAGCCATTCTGCTGTCAATGAGGGAAGGTACTGTATAATTGCAAAATTATATTAATACCATCAATAGAGTCAAAATAACATTTCATAGGATATTCGAGTTCAAAGGACCATATAGAACATCTAATTTCCCAAACTTCTTTGAAGATAAGAATCACTTGAAATACCTTTAACAATAAAAAAAATCTGTGGCCTCATCCAAGACCCACTGAATCAGAATCTTTTGGAGGTCGTCTAGGAGGCTGTGGGTTTAGCTCATTGTTATCATCAGGAAAGTTCGGGAAACACTGAACTTTGTTTTATAGATAAGGGTCCTGAGGCTCAGAGATATCGAGGGACTGGGTGGAATTCACACAGCTACTGGACATCAGATGGGAACTGAACTCACCTCTCCTGACTCTGGTCCAGGAACTTTCCAGGAATCTATAGCACTGCATTAGGGTTCAACAAAATAAAACTGAAAGCCACCATTGTCTTCTATTTTAAAAAAAGGGCATTAAATAGTAATCTTTCAAGAGATAGGTTTTATATAATTTTTAATATAATCTCCTAGACTGCTCGTGATTCAAGAAGATCCGTGGAAAAGTAATTATGTTCGCCATACACACACATTTCATTTCTACCTTATTATGTACTCAGAAGAGACCATCTTTAGTGACAAAACTAGCCTTGTTCTTGGTTCTTTAAATATTCCATGTGCATTAATTGTCACTCTTCTGGATTCTAAATCTTAAGTTAGCCATCAAGTGGGTATCCATTTACTTTGAATAAGTAAACTCTTCCTTCATCTTTTGTTTTACTTTGAAGGAATGTAGGGCTATCCTTCATAAGTCACTCATTTTTAAAATTTCAGCAGACAAAAAGGTGTCAACATTTACCTCTACTGCATAAAAAGTGGAGACGGAAAATCCGATGAAAAATGTCTTTCCTACATCAAAACGTTAATTGTACCACCTTCTTATCATAATTTTCTTTGTTTCCACAGATTGTCCAAAACCTCCAAACATTCCCATGATCATGTTGGGGGTTTCGCTGGCTAGTCTTCTCATCGGGGTGGTCCTACTGTGCATCTGGAAGTTGCTGGTGTCATTTCATGATCGTAAAGAAGTTGCCAAATTTGAAGCAGAGCGATCAAAAGCCAAGTGGCAAACGGTATGTGAACACTTAGGGCTACTCCTTGCCCAGGGGAGAAAGAGCCTGGTGGAAGGGGATGGGGGCTCAGCTTTCTTCTGCTCTAAGAGGCAGTTCAATCTTCCGTTCTCTCTCTACCACTCTCACCATGACCCTAAAGGTTTGATTTCTGTTCTGCATTGGGGGCAAAACAATCTCCATCCACTATCTGGACCTAGATGGCCCTCGTAACGTATTTGCCTGTCAGTGCAGGGGGATTGCCACCACTCTGAAGAGTCTCATTAAACTCCTGATGTAGCTACTTAGGGACATCGAGGAAGTAGATTTTATTCAGTATCCTCACCACTAGGAGTATCCCTCAGGTTCCATATGATAAAGCATAAGTGCTCTATCTAAACATTTTTATAAATGGCTTAGGTTATAACCAATGGAATAATGTGCATGTATAGTATGATAGTTCACGCCAATTTCTACGGAAATACTTGTTACCGATATAATCGATTATGAAGAAAAGTTGAGAAGACTTTAAAAACCGTGCAGGTAGTTTTCTTGAATAACATAAATTTTAAGCAGCTCCTTAAAAAAAAAACCCAAGAAGTATCAAGCTTTAAATATATGGACTCAATAGTTTATAATTTAAGTGCCTCCTTTTCACAGGAGGCAAGCAGAAAATAGAACTGCAGTTTTTTGGGTTTCTTTTCCACTGGAGAGATAATTACATTTCTAGAGATCCATAGAAACAATTTCATGGTTTTAATTTCATCTCTCTGTCTTAATGGTGTGTCCAGCTATCTGAAAGCAATTATCTTACATTGCTGATTCTACAAACAGTGATATCACTGGAGAAAAGACAGACAAACACAACGCTTTTGGGGGTTCATTGGCCCCAATAAATGGAAGTTTACACTTTTTTCTCTAAGCCTATAGCAATATCTTCAATTCCTAAAGCAAATAAATGGAAGTTTCCATTTTGGATAAATTTATCTTGAGAAGGAATGTTTATATTTTATGCAGTTATTTCAAACTAATCATAATATATGGTGCAGGACAATGAACAATGAAAATTTTCACCTATTTTATCTTTCCATTCAAAATGCCTTTAGAAACAACAAGCCAATGCAATGTATGGATCTTGTTTGGAACGATACAAGTATAAAAATAAATTTTTAAGACAACTGGAAAAAGATTAATACGCACTGGGTGTCAGAATGGTGGCAAAGACGTATGGTCAATTTGATTAGGCATGATAATGGCATGATGACTTTGCAAGAAAATATCCACATTTTTGGAGATGCATACGGAAGGAGTGAAAGGATATGAAGGCTGGAGTTAGCTTTGAAATAATTCAGCCAAAAAAGAGAGTGGGATAGTTGAAGCATGTGTGGCAAAATCTTAATAATTGTATCTGGGTAATGGGTCTATGGAGGTTTATTAAACAACTTTCCTCTTTTTGTGTATCTCTGGATGTTTCATAATTAAACAGAATTCTTCAGGAAAGTAAATTGCGGGTTTGCAATGGGGATATAATTTCTCCATTCCTAAACATGTAAACTGTAACCAGACAGGTTAGCCTGGTGACTCAGAACACAGTGCTAATGAGGCCAAAGTTGTGGGACAGTTAACTTCTCCTGATCCCACGGCCATAGATGTTATTTTCAACTTTCACCAACTGTCAAGCAAGTGCCTGGCAATGGTGAGAAGGGCAACCAGGCAAAAGAAAGTGGTAAAGTTGGCACAAAGCAATAGTAGCAATTAGTTGAACAACCACCAGCCCTGTGAAATAGTCTTGGTATTCCCATTAAGAAGTTAAGTAAACTGAGGCTCAGAGACATTAAGGGACTTTATAAACTTTCAGTGCATGGTGGAGCTGAAGCCCTAATTGTTCATTGTTCTTCCAAGCACAGTCTTTGGTTGACCATTCCAGAAATAATAAGCAGGTGTTCCACAAACAAGCACTTGGGCAATTATGTGATGTGTATCTACTAATCAGCACATTTTAATGTTCTTGTACAAAGGCATGAGTACTGACAAATGATTAATATCTTTAAAATAACATTTTAATTAACAGCTAATTTCCCCCCAAACATGAATTGTTCTCCCTCAGGATGTAGAGCATGACTGAAATTCAAATGCTGAATTTTTACTCTTTCTTCAACTAAAATGGGACAAAAACATGCATTAAACAGATAAAAGCATAAATGAAAAATATTATTCCCTTGTTAAATTGAGTTTCTTTGAATAACAAATGTTTGATGTTCCTGACTAGATAATGACTGGGTAATAATTATTCACTTGGATGCAAAAGAGTTTTAATTCAAATAATTCAGTTCAAATTTCACTAATCTATCCTGCAAGAAAAAAACAATGTTTCTCAGTGCACACATATAAGGGTCTTCAATTTAATTCAGTTTTTATCGAAAACCCATTTCTTCTTCAAGAGGAGGATTTGACTGGTCTTTAAAACCCCAGGGGACCTGCAGGGACTATAGGGACAGTTGAGTCTCCTGACCCATAAGGACCTCACTGGACTCTTAAGGTAACAGAGCTCAGGATGGAAAGATCTTCACTCTTACCCCTTGCAGGCTGTAAAGAAAGGTTACCTTTCTATTATGCTTTTATAATAAAAATAACACCCCCTCCCCATATACTCTTTATGGAAACGCAAATGCAAGATATTTAAATTCATCTTTGATTAGACATTTTTTCTAGGATGACAAGTCATTAACTTGAGGCAAAAAAAAATCCAGCTTGACATTTCTTGCAGTCGTGGATTGATTTTGTACTGTGCTAAGCAAATCAGGTCTGCATTTGGCAGTTAGGCGATCATTAAGGAAGCTCTGGGTCATGACAGAGAGCTTTCTTATTACCACTTCTTCAGGGCTGAAAAATGTGCCATTGCATTTGCAGACTTCACAGCCTAAATTAGCACTCCCAGACTCCTGGGGGAATCAGCCGGGGCACCCAGATGGTTAGGGGAAGGCTGACCTTGTCTGAGCAGTGGAGTGCAGACTCACCCGAAATGGAGCAGGACCCAAGCCTGCGTCTCCCCGGGAAATCCTATGTAGGGAGGTCGCACCTGCATGTCACTAGGGGAGGCAGTACTGGACATTTCCACGCTCCCTCCTGTCAACACAACCCGATGTGGGTTATCACCCTGGTTATCATCTGGGGTCAGGAAACATCCTACCGCGCACACCCCCAACAGCAATACGTACTTGCTCTTCTCCCACTTTTACGCTTCCACCTTTCCAGCCTACCACAGGGGGGTCTGCTTTATCCGTTGCCCTCTATGAGCGATGGCCCTATAACCAGCTCTGCAGGAGATCCCCAAAATATTGCAGACCCGAATAGAGGAAGTTGCTTTAATATGCAGAATGAAAACTCCGTAATCAAAATTAAATATTCAACTAAGTATCTACAGACTAACATTGTGTTATTCTGTCAGTTGCAACTGAAATCACCTCCTTCATAGTGTGGATCGATTATATGAAGTGTGAGATGTGGGCACATTTCAGTTTGTTTGATGATGTGGGGTGGGGCCCACAAACCCGCACCTGCTCGCACAGAGCTGAGCTGGTCCTGCTCACAGCCCGTTTCTGTCACTGAGGCTCCCTCTTCCTCCAGAACAGGCTCCACCGTCCCCGCCAGCCCGCACCTCATAATTTTTCCATCTTGCTTCTTCAATTGAGTCCCTTATTCAACTGCAACCAACTAGCTTCTAGTCTCTACTATTTAATAGAATTCCATACATCATTTTTGTTTGCAAATGAGACTACACATATCTAAGACCACATGGGTCCACCTTCTGCCTTCAAAATCCCAAGTGCTTATGGCAGCGGGAGTAAACAAGAAGTGCAGGTCCCTGAGAATACCCAGGCTGATCTCAGGAGTAAAAGCGACATGGCAACCTGGCCATCACCCATCACCCACACCAGCCAAGGAGCCTCTTTTCTATTTACCCTCATTATAGAGATAGCATCTCTCTTCAAAGGCACATGAAGAGAGATAATATCACACAGTCAGAGTCAGGCCACCGGCTTGGGCCACATAAAAATGGTAGCAGATGTGATTCCTGCTCACAACGAGGTCACTGCAGCAATCCAAGGGCAGTGAGTGGGAGAGGGCAGGGAATGTTTCTCAATTTTATTCAGAACTCCCGAGAGCTGAAGGAAATGTACTGAGAAGGCAAATACAATGATGCTTTTTTAAAAAAATCTATGCCTGGAAATTGCTAACATATTTCTAATTCATGGAATAAGGAAACCAAAGTACAGTATTTTATAACTTAGAGGGTCAGAGGTGGTACCTGGACTCCATATATACTCAGCAATGGGCTTAGAAATGTTAAGAGTACCAAAGCCCTGGGGGAAAATCTCTTTATAACCCTCTCCAAGACCTAAAAGAAAAGTAAATTCCAAATGTGAAGAAAAGCTATAAATAAGAACTAAAAAGAAGAGGCAGCATTTATTGAGCATTTATTATGTGCCAGGCACAGTGCTAGAGTACTTTGCCTCATTAGAAGAGATAGGCATTTTGTTAATCCCTCTTTTAGGGATCAGGACACAAAGGCTCAGAGTTGCTTCAGTAAGGTCACATGGCAGAGCTAGGTTTGAACCCAGGCTGTCTGATGCCAAAGCCTGTGTGGCCAACCTTGGAGAGTGGGAGAGAAGCAATTCTGGTTCCTGCCTAGAATAACTAGTGAGGCTTGGTCCTCCGGGTCCTTCTCACCACAGCACCACTGCTGTTGGTACCTGGAAGCACATCCACAGCCCACGCAGCACAGCTGAGCTCTCCAGGCATCGGCACAACCTCCCCACTTCCCGAAAAGCAAAGCCGTTTTGCCTGACCTGCCTTCGGAGGGCCATTCTTTCATGATCCCAGGGTCCCCCGCACCAGTTCACTGGTCTCCTGAAATTCTCCGCTTTACACACTGTTTTATCTAGTAAGCAAAAGCCAACTCATTCTTTTGCCATCCAGAGGAAGTGTTAGCTGTCCTGGGGATCTCTCCCTGCTCCTCCCAAACCAGCAACGTGTTTCTTAAAGGCATACTGTGTTGTTCATTTTTGTATGTTTCTACCAGTTTCACTTTTCCTGTTTTTTACTTTTTTAGCTTTCATTTCACTTTTGGTTCACCTATGAGTGTTGATGCTACTCATTCAGTAAATACTGGGTACCTACTCTGGGCTAGGTACTCTTCTCAGTGCTGGGAAAACAGTGGTGAACAAAACAGCCAGAGTCTTGTTTTCTGTTCCTGAGTTAGTGCATTTCCAAAAATGGTAAGATTTTTAGAATGTGCACCTATGGGATTGGTTCTGCATATTAAAAAAATAATAAAATGTATAAATTTTAAAATGCTAACAGTATGAAATATCAAAATAATCAAAATTAGTCCAATGGTTTCCAAGAATGAGCTTGACTCTCCTTTCCCAATTTGAGCTCTAAAGAATACAGAGATAATAAAACAGGATAATAACAAAATGTACATACTTTCATTTGAATCTTTTTTTTTTTTTAGGGAACCAATCCACTGTACAGAGGCTCTACTAGTACTTTTAAAAATGTAACCTATAAACACAAGGAAAAACAAAAAGTGGACCTTACCACAGATGGATAGGACTACTGCATGGATGGAAAAAGTCTGTTTCACTGATATGAAACATTAATGCACTATTTAATTTTTCTTTCTTGTTGCTTCAAAATGAGGTTGGTTTAAGATGATAATAGGTCATTCGGAGATCAGTCATCCTCTATATGAAGGCGAGAGACTATGTTGGCAGGTTCAAAATAATCAAGAAGAGGAATATCCTTAGCAAAGAGGTGACTTTGGGGATCAGTTGAAGAATACTAACTCTGTTGCATTAATACCTCAAGACATCATCAAAATGATTCACGGGGGCCTGATTTCCATTTGAAAAATGTTTGAAATTAGAATCTCATTTGTTTTAGGAACACAGCTACTAGAAGTCTTTGTCTCAGCAAAGTCACAAAGCCCATATGTTCACACTGTATACCCACACTCATCAATTATTTCTAAGCTTGTAGTAAATCTGCCATTTCATAAAAGAAAGCTTTTTAAAAATCTATGAGAAATGAGATTCTGATTTTACTTCAGCTGAGAGGATGCAATTCTTCCAAAGATATGCCAAATTTAAGACTGAAAATTAAGTGTTAATAATTTCTGTGAATTTGTACACACCTAAAAGTCAGGTACACAAATAAGTATTTTATTTGTTTTACAGTTGAGGAAGAAGTAATTTATAAATTAAGAAATCACCTATAAAAAACAAAGATGACAACCCTATCATTTAATTTATTTTTAAATTACCTGAAAAATACTCTTCTACACTAGTTTCTTTCTTGACCTTGAGTTTTCAAACTACAACTTGTCCCATATTGCACAGTCTTCTAAACCCCATACAAAAGTTTTCATTTCTTTTTTTAAAACTTACTGTAAATGGTCACATAATTCATTCAAAGAGAGCGCCACTAATTTTAAAATAACATGGATTAAACAGCATACAATTTTAAATGGTTTTAAATCAAGAGTACACAAGTCCCTCATGAATTATAGGCTTTTTAATCAATAATCTTTTCCCATCTGCATAGCCCAACTTGCACATTTCAGTTGCGTTGGTGGCTATGCATCATATATTCACTTTAAGAAGTTAAGATTTTACCTGCAAAATACATGTGCACAATTAGGGATCCATCAGCTGATTAAAGAGATGGACTCCATAGAATATTATTTTGTATGGTTATGACTCCTTTACGAAGCACTTTTATCTCATGTGATCCTCGTAAGGAAACTAAAGCTCAGAGAGTGAGCAGAACTGGGTTCAGAATCTAGATCTTCTAACTCCAAGCCATTTCCTCTTCCCACTGCACAAAACTGCCTCTTTTGTCAGTGAAATAATAGAAGGATGTGTTCGTTAAGCAATAACTATCATTTGTTTGAAAATGTACTGAGACTACAAATAACATTTAAACTACTGGAATATATTAGAATTCTCTACCATCCCTAAAATGTTTATTACCTTTGATTAAATTGTAATGTGAAGCCTTTTACTAAGTGAATAGATCATTATGTAGTGGAGGTTTTGCAATAGTCCATTGGATCGTCAGCATAATCTATAATTGTCTTCAGTTCTACCAGATAGATCTGTATACATTTGATCACTTGGAGACTTCCTTTTTTTCCCCCTGGTTTCTAAATAACTCAGGTATATCAGACATTTAGGGAGTGCATGGCTATACGAAAAGAATTACTAAACAATCACCTTGAAAATCTGAAGGGCTGAGGTACCCCTCACGTTCCTCGTTGATGCCCAGAATTTAGGGAAAATCTATAGCAATATGCAAGTTGCAATACTGATGAAACAACAGTACTATTCTCTACATGGACTTATTGTGTTATTTTTCATATTATTACTGAAATGGAATTTTAGAAAATAGAAGTTTCCTTTGAGTGTGTTTTAGGGAAGGTAGAGAAGAATCTGCTCTTTCTCTGAATACTGTTTTGACCCAAGGCAGGACCTTGAAAAGGCCAAAACATTAACAGTAGTACTTCTGTTCACTGAAGAGTTATGTTACATGAAGATAAATTGTTTTTTTTGTAAGTTGTATTATTGTATTTTGTGTTGATATAAATAAACATGGTAATTTAAACAATGAACCTTAGATGGATGATAATTCCTTTTATTTACTCGGTACAATACCCTCTTCTTGGATTTCTGGATCCCTCTGTGACCTGCTCTGACTGCCTCGCTGGTCTCATTCTGGGGCCAAGGAGAACAGAAAGAGAATGCCACAGAAGGCAGGAGGCGGCAGGGAATGGGATGTGATTTGATGCCTGGTTATGGTGTTCACGTCATGAGGCCTTTTAAAACAGGCCTGCACGTTACCCCACATTTAAAAAAATCAAGTTCTTTAGGGTTAGTGTTATGAACTTAAATGTATCCCTCTCTACCCGCCTCCCCAAATTCACATTTTGAAGCCTTAACCCCTAGTATATTAGAATGTGACTATACGGTCACATTCAGACAGTTGACTTAAACAGACAGTTGACTTAAAATAAGGTCATGAGCTTGGGCCCTAGTCCAGTATGACTGGTGTCCTTATAAGAAGAGATTAGGACAAAGACATAGGGAAGAGCATGTAAAGACCCAGGCAGAAGATGGCCATCTACAAGCCAAGGAGACAGGCCTCAGAAGAAACCAACGCCGTCGACACCTTGATCTTGGGCTTCTAGCCCCCAGAACTGTGAGAAAATAAATTTCTGTTGTCGAGCTCCCCAGCCTGCGGCTCTCTGTTATGGCAGCCCAAGCACACTCATATGGTCAGGTAGTGCTAGTAACATTGTTCTGTGTATCCATTTGGTAGATTCCATGGTGCCACGCTCATTTTCTAAATCAGGAAAATTAAGCACAGAGAGGCCAAATGCTCACACAAGGAGTCAGCTTAGTTCTTTTCTTAGAAAAGTCCATTCCTTACAAAAGGACAGGCAAAGTCAAGTCAAGAGTGCTTATATTCTGAAACACACTGTTTCTTGTAGACTAAAGGCCAAAAGCTGGGAAAACCAGAACTGCTCCCATTTTGAATAGCACTAAGAAAGTCACCTTTCTCCCTATACGTTTTCCATCTGTGAGATCGGTGGCAATGCCTGTCTCTTCTAGCTGCTATAACAATCCCTGACACATAATAGGGACTCCATAGATTCATTCAACAAATATGTATTGAGTGCCTAGTATGTGACAGACACTGTTCTTGTGATTATGAATGTAGTGAACAGTGAACAAAACAAGCAATCTCTATGTGTCCAAATGAAGGAGAAGATAATAAAAAAGGAAATATACAATATCAGGGTCCTGGAACCAGTTTATGCACATCCCAGATGCACTTGACCTCACCTGGCTCCCAGGTCTATGCCGGGGTCACACCAAGCACCAACTCACAGAGTCTCCTTGGTGCAAAGCCCCGGCTTCCACTCACTCATCACAGCTTGAGAAGCTGCAGCAATTCCTGTGCCCAGACCAGAGTGGCTTCCCCAGCTGCTGTCCCAAGGGACCACGTAACAAAACAGGTAAGTGCAGGGGATTTACCCTAAGGAATGAACGTAGATCCATGAGAGGCAGAGATGGAAAGGAACCAGCAGGTAAACTGGAACTGAGCCAACAGCGATGTTTTCTGGAAGCAGTAGCCAGCTTCCTAACATATCACCTTGTATTTGCTCTCCCTCATTCTCTGCCTCCCTGCGCTTCCTCCCTGGCATGGCTCCTCCCAATAGAGCATGAGCACATAACTTTGCTTCAGGTTCTGGTTTTCCAAGGTGCCTGGACTAAGACTGTCCAGCAGTCCTAACGCCTATGCAGAACACAAAGCAGGGCAAAAGGCTACACGATGCCCAGCGAGGGTGCACCCTTAAGTAGAGCCGTAACTTTTGAGCAGAGACCTGCACAAGGCAGGGAGTAAGCAAGTGCAAAGTCCCCAAGAAGACAATATTGTCACATTTAAGAAAGAGGAAGAAGGTCATTAGGGGAAGGAAAGAAATATTTGTTTAAAATAGAATTGGATGGTTTAGCTGAGCCATTAAAACAAAAATACAGTGTTGTGGGCATGATTTAGTTTCTGTGAACAAAAGCTTTGCAATTTCCAGTCCCATTGCTCAGTGACTGCACTTACAGGAGCACAGTTCAAATTAATTGTCAAGTAGCTGCTAGAAAACATCCCAGTGTTTATTCTTAGACATGATACTTACCACATAAGGTGGCCTGATCCCTAGTGACTCTTGCACTAAGTGAGTCATCATCACAGGTTATGCGACAGCCTCAAAAAATATTAACGCATGAGTATTCTCAGCCTTTCTCCTTTCTTTTGCTTCTAGAAAATAAAGTTTTATGGGTTTTTTTTTTTTTTTTTTTTTGGTGTGAGGAGGAGATGTTTTGGTCATGACAACTCCCAGATGCTTTTTTATGGTAAAGGATCTGGGTAATAAAGAAATTTTAAAAGAAAAATGCAAAGCTAAGTTGATACGAATAGTAAAGCACCAAACCACTAAGGAGAGGGAAAAGAAGGCTGGTTTTGAGGGAGAGCTTGGGAAGTTTGGAAAGAGGAAGAAAAAAGTCTCTGAGGTAGCAACTATGTACGAGCGATATCAAGAATGAGACACATTGCCTTAGGGAGGATTGGCTGTTCATTTTAAATGTCCTCATCTTTTGAGACTGCTCTTCCCCTGACTACCACAGCCTACGGGGTATAGCTTCAAGACAAGATCGAGACGGCCCAGATCTGTGGGGGTTTCTGTTGTCGGAGTCCACCTGGTGGATTTAATCTGGTCAGACCCTTCAATACCAGAAACAATTTGTCCTGAAATACTCTTGTGAAACCGCCAAATAGCATGTCAGACCTCTCATCCTCCCAAAGCAACCAAGAGTCCTCCAGCTGGCCTTTTCCCCTTGGCCTTCCAACACCCCTTCCTTCCAGTACTCCTTGAAGACACGCCGTACTAGAGAAGCAATCCCACCAGTGGTATTCTTTAGCTGCAAGAAAAAGTTGACCCTTAAAAAAATACCTGTGTTGTATTTGATGATTCATAAAGATTTTGTATCATTCTTGTTTTATGGAAATCTAAATGGAAAAAAAAAAAACCTTATTCAGAGAGAACAAAAAACAGGCATTGAATTCAATGAGTAAGTAGAAATTCTCCATTTTGTTAAATTTCAATATACTGCAATAGGCTCAAACCAACACATCCAAAAGGCAAGAAAACATGAGTGTTTGTTTATAGTAGCTCATTGACTGGGTCAGTTGGGCTGGGATGCTCTGCTACTTGAAGTTCTGAATGAGGCTTCTGTAGCCAGGAGAGTGGGCAGCAAGTAGTTCAATAGTTCCACAACTCGGGCCAAGACATTAATGCTTTGGGTTGTGGACTACAAAGGGTTAAATGCCACCCCTTTGTGCTTTAGAGATATCCAAATGTGAATCTCTCTAGACCTAGCAAAACATGGAAAACTTGATCTTCTATTCTTTCTCACTCGGTTGCACAACCAGCAAGGAGTGAGCACCATAGCACCCAGACGTTTTTTATCCCGTAAGCTCTCCTGGAGCTAGGCCCTGGGAGAGACCAACAGTCAAAGACACAAATTCAACCCACACGTGCTCTTTGGTATCATTGACAACTGCAAGACTTTACAAATCCCACAGAGGATCTAGTTCAGTTTGAAATTTCAATCTGACCTTTGCAATTTCTGGGAATGTGTTTTATTAAAGAACTTAACTGCTAACATGATATTTACTTCTTTGGCCTAAAATGTATTTACATTTATGGTCTTGCATACCAATCAATCCCACTCCAGGTCAATTCTGAAGATACCATATTACGAAACTCTGCTGTTTTTCAATAACTGACTCAATGAAAACTCACTATGCATGTTTTTCATCCAGTTGGTGTTGCTATACTTAATATAGATGTGCGTGTGTATGTCTGTGAGTACCCACATGCACACATATATATTTCTTATTTTAATAGATGTATACTACTAACATTAAATAGCTTGCATTGTTAATAAAAATAGATAATACCTTCTTTTCTAAGTACTTTACATACGTTAACTCATTCGGATCTCGTAACTACCCCATGGAGTGGTATTTTTATCTACTATTTTACAAATAAGGAAATCAAGGCACAGAGATGTTAAGTAACTTCCCCAGGTCACACACCTAAGAAGCTTTGAAGTGTCAAAGATAAACAAAGCCAGATACAAGGGGTAGTGGTAAGGACAGATTTTAATCAATAATATACTATTGCGATAGAGAAAAGAGTCCAGCACAAACTAAACTCAACTTTGATTTGTGGGAAGGTGACTGGGCATTCTAAAGGGAGAATAAAGGAGTAGGGAGAGGGCTCAGTAGAACCGGGGAAGTGAAAAAGAAAAAAAGTAGGAAGGAGGGTTGGTCCATGTGAACCCCATGTGGGTTTGTTAACTGGCTCTTATCAAAGTTAGGCTCCTGCCCTCCCATAGGGGCCAGGAGGCAGGGGCCCTATCTTCAGGTCTTGGTTAGAACAGTCAATTCTTTGGGCAGCCTTGAGTTTTCTCAGGCAGGCCCTTTAAGGGGGGCCAGGGTCATCCTAGGGACGTGGCCTTGAGTTGTTAAACACTATGTTAGTGCATTGTTCAAGTCTTTATAGGCCAACATTGAGGCCTACTTGAGAGCTCAGAGAAACCTGGCTAGAGCTTGGCCAAAGAGAGAATCTTTGCCAGAAGCACATATGTGAACCCAAGCAGCCTAGATCTGGGATGCATGCTCTTAACCACTCTGCTATACTATCTTATAAATTCCATTTAAAGATATAACAATGATAAAAGCCACCGTTTATTGATTATCTGCTATAACCAGCATTATGCAAAGCATATTATGTATCTTATCAATACAAGTGAGATGCTTGTATTGTTTTCCCCCACTCTTGGGAAACTGAGGCTCAAAAAGGTTGAAGGATTTGCCCAGAGTCACTCAGTTTATAAATGACAAAGGTGAGATTTGGACCTGAGCACATCTCGCTCCAAAGTCCTCAGTCTTAAACCTGTGCCCTACTGATAGTCCCTGGTGGGGCCCTCCCCTGCTTTGCCCCTTCTTGTGTACACTGAGGAAGGGCTGCTACTAGTCTGCCCCCGGTAGGACATGTCTTAAATTGCTTTCCCAGAGGTAGCAGTGGATTTGCACTGGTCCACGTAGACTTAAATCTAGCTATAAAATAAAGGCCCTTTCAGGGCGTTGGGATCTAATAAACCAAGTTACAAAGCCTGAGAATCGGGGTGGGGGCCCGTCCTGCTCAGTTCTCATTCCATAGCCCTGCCAGCCGCCCTTCAAATCAGATGGGGACTGCTACAGTGCACTTATACGTGAAGTTTTATCTCAGTATCACGAGTTCTGGGAGAAAAGTTTAGGTTGCTTTGGAGGTAGAGGTCTTAGCACATCAAGGAATCTGCTCTTAGCGGCAAAGACTTCCATATCCACCCTGGTATTTTCTGGAAATGCTGCTGTTTTATGCTCACATGGGTGGAAGTGGTTGCCTGACAGTCCTCTTCCTGCAGTGTCTGAGCTGAGCTCCCACACTGCTGTCCTGAGGGCTCCCTGCTGCCCTTTAGGGGCTGGTACCAGTGCAAGCAAGCGCCCAGCAGAGGTGGTCTGGCCTGCCTGACCCGAGAGAGAACTTGGAGGAAAAAATTGACCACGTGCCAAAGCCCAGACCCACCCCCCCTTTTCTAGCTGATTAATTGGAAGAGGGAGGCAGGGGTGGGAATGGGGGATGGGGGATGGCAAATGTAGCCAGAAAACGATAATGGCTGGTGTGTAAAGCTCTCCAACAGTGTCATTCTGGAGCCCTTGTCGTTACTTTCCTTCACTTCCCTCCCCCCAAACAAACTACTGGAGATACAAATTGGGATAAATCTTTTTAAAATTGAGGATGATTACCATTTACTAATGTCGGAGATCTTCTTAGGCTACATTGTGTAAAGTGCTCTGAATTTAAGTTATAATCACCTTTATAAAACATCAAACATAGACACACACACACACACATATTTTAATGCTACCAGTAAATGTATTTCATAATTTTCTCTTTGATTAATAACTATTTTGATTCACATTTTTCTTTTTAAATAAAATTTTAATGTCTCTTTTGTTTATTCATCTCCTTCTGTAATAAATGACTATATTTTGCTCCATTCTCTATAGAGTACTCTTGGTGGGATAATGAAAATTTAAAGTAAGTAGACTTTTAAATATATTTTGCTTGTTTTGTTATATTGAATATCCATTTCATTGATTTCGAAAAGTATGTCATATTTTGGAACCGTTTTTATTAAGAAGATGGAATTGGAGAGAAAAGATATAAATAAAAGAAGATTGAAAATATTGAGCATAATAAAAGATATGAACTTGTCATAGAGGCAAAAAATAAAATATATGCTATTTTTCTCTGAGGTTTCTTGGTTATAGCCACATCATGTTCAGTCATTGTTTGATTTAATCAAATCTAATATTCATTCGAAGAGATAACCGACACATGCTTTAATAAAATTCTATGATTCATTCAAGAACCTGAAAATGGTTCTAGTTCCAGATGGACACAGGAAAGCACCCATTATTAATTTTTATCCTTGTAGTTGCAGAGCAAGTTTCTCAACACACAAAATCATTATTTAATATTCTAGGCTTAGCACTAGTCAGTAACGGGTTGCGAATATTTAATTGTGTCTTACCTTCACATACTGAGAAGTTCACAGGGAAAAGATGGCAATCTGATGAATATTCCTGTCCTCAACCTGGCTCTGTCCTCGACCTGATGTATCACTGTTGCATATGTCCCCACCTGTTCCCTGGGGTTGTTGTGAGAATTCAATGAAATAATATATTAAAGCATTTGACGTAATAGGCTCAATATATTGTAGCAGTATTCATTAACTGGTGCCTCCAATAATCACCCTCTTGGAAAAAGAGCAAAGTGAAGGCTAAGGGTGAGGGGCGTCTAGGTCTGACTGGAGAACTGGGAGAGGAGGAAGGTACAGCAGAAGACAAGTTTTAAAGAACCATTAAGTGCATGAAAAACAGTAACGTAGAAAATTCTTTAATACCGTGAGTTACAAAACTCAGGACAAGGGTCAAATTGTAAGAGGAAAATGCTAGTTCTGGGTAAACGTAGTGACAGCTTCTTAAACTACTCCTTAAAAGAACTATATATAAAATGAAGATTGACCTATGAAACTCTTGGGGCCCAAGCAATTCTAGCAGTGTTCCAGGCCTGGGCGTGGTGCTATGGAGGCCATGTGGGAGCAACTGCCTACAGCAGCACCTACGAGTTGCCATGGAAGCATATGAGGGGCCCCCAGAGGATCCCCAGTTACCAGAGGTGAGTGTGAACCTTGGAAGGGGCCCCTCAAGTCTTCCAGCTTCCATGGTAAGGGAAGCAGTTCACAAAATTGAAGTCTGAATGTTAAAAAGACTGTTTCTACCCACTGGGCGCTGACACATGGAAAGGTTTGGGACTCAAAGGACAGACATATTTGATATGAAGGTAGACAAAGGAAAACCAATTTAAAGAAACATTTCTCGAATTAACATTTGTAGACCCTTAGAGGTCATTGCTCAATTCTAAGAGTGATTTCACAATAATGTATCTTACTCAGTCCTTTCCCTGGGCGGTCCTCCCAGAGGGACCGGCCACAAAACAAATCACAGGCATTTCTGAGAAGTAGGATGGCGGTGGGAAAATTGGGGGGGAAGAGTGGAGGAATGATGTAGGTCATGAGGGCCTACAGGCAAAAATAAGAATTCTAATGGAAATAACAAAGCCACAACTATTTATGATAAATAACGAGCACAAGTGACAGATTCCAGATTTTGTTTTTTAAGAAAGTTGAGCAAACAGGCCAGAACCAGTTCAGATTCAGGTTTAGGCTTTTCTTAAAAATAATTGCTCTTACTAACAAACAGGAATTTACCTGAATAGAACACACAAGTCAAAACATAGAAAGATTTAGTCAAAAGAGATGCACAGGTTTTCTGAAGCTCACACAGGTGAATCACTAACTCCCTCAGGGAATACAATTAAAGGCGAAAGACCAGGAAAAATTCCAGAAGGTGGAATATTTCATCATACTAAGGGAGTGGAATCATTTAGAAAGTACCACCAGGCCGCCTGTGTGATTTGATTTAAGCACAGTATATCTTTACCAGCCCAGAGATGGAAGTGTGCAGCTCCCAGATTTGGAAATTAAATTACTCTGAAAGCAAAATTACTCAGAGAGTGAAAAGTCAGCACAAATGGAGGTCATTAACCCTTTTTAGAAATAACTCAAGCGATCATCTTTGAATAAGTGATTTGGGGAGATTTGGAAACCCACAAACAAAATTAAGGCAACTAGAATAGGGCTGGGATGTGTTTTTTGCAAGAAAACCCCAAGACAATTGATGATATTTTCTACTGTATGCTCTAAGGAAAGACCAGTGTTAATGGAAGGCAAATGGTCTCTACGGAGCTGAAGACAGGAAAGGTGAGGGCAGGCCCTGGACTAAGTGGAGTTTATTCCAGGAATGCAGGGTTTGCGTAACATCCAAAAATCTATAAAGCAATTCACTATATTAAGAAACTGAAAAGAAAAAGCCATATGAGCATCTCATAGATGTGGAAGCAGTATTTGACAAAATCCAACATCCATTCCCAATAAAACCTCTCAACAAACTAGGCATAGAAGGAACCTGCTTACGCTGATGAAGGACATCTACCAAAATCCTAGAGTTAACTAACGGCAAAAGACTAAATGTTTTCCCTCTAAGATCTTGAACAAGATAAGGCCATCTACTCTCAATGCTTCTATTCAACATACATCTCTAGTACTAGAGGTTCAAACTAGTACAATCTGGCAAGAAATACAATAAAAGGCACCCAGATTAGAAAGGAAGAAGTAAAACTGTCTTTATTCACAGATGACATGATCATCTCTGCAGAAATTCCAACAGAATCTACAAAAACTACTAGAACTAATAAGTGAATTTAGCCAGATTGCAGGATATAAGATCAATACACAAAAAACAATCGTATTTCTATATCTGGCAACAAATAATTGGAAATTGAGATTTTAAAAAACAAAGCTATTTATAAGTTTCAAAAATATGAAATATTTAGGAGGAAAAATTATAAAAACTGTGAAAGATCTGTACATTAAAAACTACAAAACATTGCTGAAGAAAATTAGAGACTAAATAAATGGATAAATATTTTTTGTCATTGGATCAGAAGACTCAATATTATAAGGATGTCAATTTTCCCCAAATTGATTTATAGTTCAATGCAATCCCAACCAAAATCCCAGCAGGGGTTTATAGAAGTTAGAAAATCAGATCCGAAGCCCAAATGAGTCTACAATAGCCAAATAGCTTTGAAAAAGAAGAACAAAATTGGAAGCCTAACACTATCCAATTTCAAGACTTAAAATAGCACTACCGTAATCAAAACAATGTGGTATGAATATAAAGGTAAATAGATAAGTCAGTGTAACAGAAGAGGGAGTCCAGAAATGGAAATATATGAACAACTCATTTTTTTTTTTTTTTGAGACAGAGTCTCACTGTGTTGCCCGGGCTAGAGTGCCATGGCATCATCCTAGCTCACAGCAACCTCAAATTCCTGGGCTCAAGTGATCCTCCTGCCTCAGCCTCCCGAGTAGCTGGGACTACAGGCATGCGCCACCATGCCCAGCTAATTTTTTTCTATATATTTTTAGTTGTCCAATTAATTTCTTTCTAATTTTAGTAGAGACAGGGTCTCGCTCTTGGTCAGGCTGGTTTTGAACTCCTGAGCTCAAACAATCCGCCCGCCTCAGCCTCCCAGAGAGCTAGGATTACAGGTGTGAGCCACCGCGCCCGATCAACAGCTCATTTTTTATCAAGGAGCAAAGCAATTCGGTGGAGAAAAGATAATCTGTTCAATAAATGTGTTTAAACAATTGGATATTCATATGTAAAAAAATGAGCCTCACAGCATATAGAAATGTCAAGTGCAAATGGGA
>CAUYSK010061100.1:0-13797 GCA_963575035.1 Avahi laniger
GACTGCAACGGAAGGTACTTGGAAGAAAGGCTGGAAAAACAGACCGAGGTCATTTTATGAAGAGCCTGACTTGCAATCATCTCTCTGTTTTTGATTTCAAACGTATCCCATTTTGGTTAAGCACATTTTGCATGATTTTTATTCTTTTAAATATGGTAAGTTTTCTTCCCATGGCGTGACCCAGGATACGCTCTCTCTTCCTGAGGGCTCCGCGTTCACTGAGAAGAACAGGACTCTGTTTTTGCTGGGTGGAGTGTTCTACAAATGACAGTTCCATCTAGTTGATTGATGGTTTTGTTCAGTTCTATATCCTGCTGATTTTCTGTCAACTTATCTATCAATTACTAAGAGAAGAGTTTTGACGTCTCCAACTTTAATTGTGGATTTGACAATTTTCCTTTCAATTGTATCATTTTTTTGCTTCATCTCTTTTGAAGCTCTCTTGTTAGGAGCATACTCATTAGGACTGTTATATCCTCTTGGTGAATTGTCTATTTTATTAAAGTAATTATAAATGAGGTCAAAACTGAAGACTTTTTCTTTTGTCCCTGGCAAACTCTTTGTGGCTATATCTCTCCAGTAGTTTCCTTCACCTGATATGGAATTCTTGAGAAAGAGTTGACACACGTCACCAGGGTGAAGAGCACAGAGAAACGTGAGTTGTTCACAGCATGTGGCTGTACCACATGCTTCCAATGGACTCCGAAAATACTAAGCTTTTTATGTAGCTATTACATGTCTCAATCATCTGTCACCCTGTATTGCCATTTCGGTATACATACCGTGGGAGTGGTCAGCAGACTTTCCTAGAAATGAGGATTCTTAGTCCTCATTTCTAGCAGAGTGTTGAGGACACAGTAGGAACTCCATAAGTACTTGAATTTAATGCACAGTGCTTACGATAGCAGGTATTTTGCCCATAAGGAAGATCAGGAAACAAAGATTCCAAGTTTAACTGGCTTGCTGTGGTCACATAGCTACTTGTTGACAGGTCAGGACTAATTCAGGCCTCTGCCATATACCATGATCCTGTTCAGTTTCCATATTTCACATCTGAAGCAAGTGACACCCAAAGATGCTTGATGAATTATCTAAAGTCACATCATTAGCATTCTTGATAGCATCAGGCAGGATGTGGACCAGAGCCCATGCTGCCTGGTTCTTCAGTGTAGTCCCTGGATGTCTTGCTATTGCCTCAGCCTGAGGAGGGTGATCTACTGCTTACAGAGACACACACAATAAATAGAAGAGTTCTCCTCTCATTCCCAAGTAAATGTAATGTTGAAATGGACTTGTTAGCAGAAGATGTGATTGCAACTATAATTTTCTTTTTTACCTGAGTGTTCTACATGTTGGCAATGTCTCAGTCTTGCAGCCTGAAGACACACATGCAAGTCCACTCTGGTGACAGACCATATCGGTGCATGTACTGGACAAGGGTAAATGGAATCCCCTTCTAAGGGGTCTGTCTTGAGTCTTGACTGGATGTCTGTGAGTAAGAACTTGAAGCATAAAGCCTGGCTTATAGAGAGTTCTTGGTAAATATTAGTCAATTATCAGCCCAATCCCCATTTCCACCCACAAATATGCTCAAGTTCGCTAAAGATGGCCAGATACACCTTCTTATTGTCAAGCTGGCATTTAGGGCCCATGTAGTGGAATATACCCCCAATTTACGGGGACCTGATTATCATAGGCACATTATATAGTACTTAAGAGCAGGAACTCAATCAGTTTCAAATTCCTCTTCTGATGCTTGCCTAGATGTGCAACCTTGAGCAAGTCCATTACCTAGCTCTTTGTTTAGTTTCATCATTGGTAAAATGAGAGAAAATAATCAGTCATTACAGAGTCGTTGAATTACATGAGTAGATATATGTAAAACTCTAGCCATAATGCCCAGCACATTGTAACCATTACTGAAATGTTAGCTACTGTTTGGCCAGGTACAGTGGCTCACACCTGTAATCCTAGAACTTTGGGAAGCTGAGGCAGGAGGATCACTTAAGGCCAGGAGTTTGAGACCAGCCTGGGCAATATAGTGAGACTTCATTTCTACAAAAATCTTTTAAAATATTAGCTGGGCATGGTGGCACGTGCTTGTAGTCATAGCTACTTGGGAGGCTGAGGCAGAAGGACCATTGAGCCCAGAAGTTCAAGGTTGCAGTGAGGTATGATCATGCCACTACACTCCAGCCTGAGAGACAGAGCGAGACCCTGTCTCTAAAAAATTAACTAAAAAAACTATTTTTGCAACTACCATGAGACCCAACAATTGCTCTCCTCAACATTTATCCCAGAGAAATAAAGACCTATGTGTTCATACAACAACCTGTACACACATGTCAAGAGATGATTTATTCATAACAACCCCAAACTGGAATCAAGTGTGATAAAGACAAAAAGATCTGTAAATTCTATATATGCTAGCACAAAAATATACACTGAGCAAGAGGTGTCTGCTGTATTGAAATTGCTTTGTTTGGAAGGTCCAGCGGAAAATAGGTCAGTTTGAACCCAAATATTTATATTTGTTCCCTTATGAAACCCCATTAAAATGATACTAAAAGGCTAAAAAAGGCAGAAATCTATAAGGACAAAGAGAAAAGAAATGACTGTGGATGAGAGATTTCAACAAAATTTTCTGTTGAAGCTTGAAAGCAGATGGCCAAATGGAACCTGATTTAGCTGACCTGAGAGAGCTGACTCCCAAGAGATGGTGAGGGAATTTAATAAGAACCAAGATGACTCCCACCACAGACCCCAGGAAGCCTTAGGAAATGAGACATCAAGTTTTTCTGAAAATAAGAGTGTGGTGTGGGGATGAAGTTAGGAGACTTAGTTGAAGTTTTATAAGGAGCAATTAGACTATCAGATCTCATTCCCAACCTGTGCATCCAGGCCCACCTGAGGGTAGACAGAACATGCCAAACTCAGTTCCTACATCCTGAACAAGGATCACTAATCTTTAAGAAAAGCCTCCAATATACCAGATGGAAATCAAAAGAAGTAAATAGAAAAAAGAGAGAGGGAAAGAATGAGAGACAATGAATATCTAATGGATAAATTTCAGAGAAATTGGAAGATATTCTTGGACAGAAAAGAAAGCAAATACATATACACACACACACGGAAAATAAAATCCTAAGCCCCATGCCAATTGAAAAGAATCCTTCTTGGCCAAGGGGACCCCAGAAAAACCTTAAAACTGAGTTCTTGGCCATGAAGGAAAGGGAGGCTGGACACGCCTCCTTATACCTCCTCCCCTTTGGAGTTTAGACATTACAACTGATCAGCATTAATGTTAAAATAGAGATCATAAGACTGACAAAACAGACTCTTTGTGGAAATAAGATACTAAATTGCAAACAAGACCTAAGGCCATGCAAGGCAAAGGTTAAGTAAGTAAGGCCTTATAAACCATAACATCTCATTAAATGCATTTTTTAAATTAACCTGGTATAATGTCATTTTCCTTCCAAATTAATTCTGGTATAGCATCACATGACAGATAGCAGACCCCTTTATCTTAACTCAAGCATTCCTTTCTACTGACTCCAGGTCTTTAGACAAAGCTTTTTTTTTTTTTTTTAACAAATTATAAATCAAAGACTCTCTGAACCCACACTTAACCTATAAGCCCTCAATTTGAGATGTCCCACCTTTTCGGGCCAAACCAATATATACCTTCCACGTACCAATTTATGATTTTTCATGCAATTCCTGTCTCCCTAAAATGTGTAAAACCTACTGCAACTCAACCACCTTGGGACCACTTACTGAAGGCTTCTGGGTTTGTGGATCCCCAGGCCACGGTAACTCACATCGGCTCAGAATAAACCTCTTTAAATTATTTTACAGAGTTTGTTTTTTCCCCCATATATGTGTGTGTGTGTGTGTGTGTGTGTGTGTGTGTGTGTGTGTGTGTGTGTGTGTATTTAAGGACATTCTATATGAGATAATGGTAAGCACTCTAGTGTCACAGTGTTTCTATGTCTGGAGTCCTCCTAAAATATAGCCCAAGACTGTTAGGATTTTGGAGGGCAAAATGCTGAGGAAAGGAACCCTGTTTCCAAATCTAAGGGGTGAGATTTGCATTCCAGCCTTTGAGAAGGTGCCTAGTTTACTAGCCGTGTTTTCTTTATTGAGATCCTTCCTAGAATTACTTCCTTCTAATTTTTTTCCCCTTTCTGTGACTGAAATAATGAATCCCTAAAAATAAATAAAACTAATTTTATGGAGACAAGAATTACAGGTAAAATCATAAATCAATACGTGGAAGGCGTACATTGGTTTGGCCCAGAAAGGTCAAATTGTAACCCAGCCACCGCAGGCGCATTTTCTCAGAACCTCTTGAAATTACGCTCCCCCGGCCATGGTCATACATATTCGGCCCAGAATAAACCTCTTCAAATTATTTTACACAGTTTGAGTTTTTTTTCCATTAACAGTTACAAGCACATTTTTAAAAGGCAAATCAAGGGGGACAGCAAGTGGGTTGATACAAAGTTGTTTGTCAGGAATCCTCACTGGTTTACAGAAGTAACATTGCTTAGTGATTGGTTATGCGTTGTTAAGCTGTAGAGTGTGGGTTACAGTGTCCAGTGAGGCATTATTAGGTTAATTTATAGCTATCCTGGCAATAGCAAACAGTTTTAAGAAATAAACACATATCTCAAAAATGGTGGGAGGGGGAGGGAGGTGCGTGGCCCACGCTTGGAATCCTAGCACTCTGGGAAGCCAAAGTGGCAGGATCTCTAGAGGTCAGGAGTTCGAGACCAGCCTGAGCAAGAGCGAGACCTGTGTCTACTAAAAATAGAAAAATTAGCCGGTGTTGTGGCATGCACCTGTAATCCCAGCTACTAGGAGGCTGAGGTAGGAGAATTGCTTGAGCCCAGGAGTTTGAAGTTGCTGTGAGCTAGGCTGAGGCTAAGGCACTGTAGCCCAGGTATCAGAGCGAGACTCCGGCTCAGAAAAAAAAAAAAGCTAGGGGAGTAGGATGTGATTGTTGCCTCATTTTATTGTCTCTCCGGGCCTGATAATTTAAAAGCATTTGTATTCCCCAGATAAACATTCTTTTTTTTCTCAAACCAAAAAAGGCGAAAAACAAAAACAGGTTTACCTAAATGGGAAGCCCAGAGGGGTATGTGTTGGAGAAGCAGCTTCCAAGGGGACCGAGAGGCGGACCGATTTCCTGGTGCGGAACTGGGTTCTTTCCAGCCCAGCTTCCGGGCTGAACAGGATGAGAGAGGGAGGCCGACTTTAATGTCATCTCTCCTTCAGGCTGGGAACCAGATAGACGGTGACGAAGACGGTGGCACCAGCAGTCAATTGCCATTCGAGAGCTCACTTGAGGGGTGAATGGTGGCAAAGACGTTACCGCTCCGGACCTTGCGGGTCGATTCGCACTGTCACGCGGGGGTCCCAAACCGCGCCCGGAGGCTGTGGTCCGAAGACACCGACTTCATTTCCTAGATGGGCAGCTCGGTCGCGCGGCAGGCGCCGCAGGCGGTACCGCGGGGACTGCACCTTTCCGGAGAGTGAGGAGGGGCGGGCTGGGCGGAGGAAGCCTGACTGCTCAGCACTTAAGCCACAGTTCCAAAAAGCGACCTCGCGTCTTCGTGGCTAAAGGGCTGCGGCGCGCATCCTAGCGTCCCGCAGGGGTTGAGGAGCGTCGGGGAGCGCAGGGAAGGAAGCGGGGTGGCGGTGCGGAAGACGGGCCTCAGGCCTGTGGCCTGCCGGGAGAAGAAGGCAGCCGGTCCGGGGAAGAAGCGGCTCCACCCCGCGTGCAGTCCTTGGTCGGGTGGGGTGTTCGCGGAACAGGATTTGCGCTTCTTGCTGGCTGCAGCCGCCGACTGCGCGCCCTCCCCTCGCCTTCACCGACAATCGCCACCTTACCCATGGCAGGCAGCCTGGTGTCCTGTCTCTTCCTCCCCGCCCCGCCCCGCCTGGGCTCCTTGGCACCCCTGCTGTGGCCTCCACGCCCCCACCCGGCCCTGCGGTGCGCAGCTCCCACCGTCTGCAGCTGGAGCGACCGGTGACGGCCGGCTCAGCAGAATTGGGGGAGAGGGAGCGGCGGAATCGATCAAACCATACCCTCCGCGCCAGTAAGAGCGAGGGCGAGACACAAGTGAGGCCAAGGAGCCACCCGTTAGTTCGCCTCGGAGAGCTGCTCCTTGCGCGCGCCTGTGTGCGTTAGTGTGGATTAGCTGGTACTGGAGCTGGAAAGTTCCAGTTCAACGCGTTGTTCTCGCCTGTCGCCCAGGCCGCGGCTGAGGCTGCCTAGCGTCTCTGCGCCCAGTGACTGGCTCTCGGCTTACTCCGGAGGGAGCGGGGCTGCGCTGGACTCCCGCAGCGCCTGGCCACCGCAGAAAGGCACGTGGCACTTCTCCTGCAGCGCTTCCCCCATGGCACATGCCCGGTGTAGATTTGGCTGCCTGTACTCCCCCCTTCCAGTTGCACCTGCCCTCCCTGGCGACGTAGGCACCGTTCGCTAATGGGAACCGGGGGATGGGAGTGGGGACAGAGAATCCACGGAAAGCAGTGGTTCCCAGCTGGATTCAGATCGCGTTTCTGAATAACTCGCAGGTGTTATCTTCTCGAGGTGTCCTTTATGAGGATGTTCCCTGTGATGCTTGTCATGGTTTTCCTTGGCCCTTCCGCAGGAAGGACGAAGAAGTTTGCAGAAGAAGGTACGTGGAAAGCAGGGGAAGTTTGCCGCCACTTGACTCCAAAAGAGGAGTAATCCTCTCTTTGCAGAGGCAGCCAAGGTTTTGAAGCAGCGCCCTGGCAGGTGGCCATAGCGGTGACAACGGCCTGACCTGTGGGGTCAGCTGTACGTTGTCCATCTGGGACTGGAAACTGGAGGAAAAGTGGGGCTCCCTTGTCTGAGAGCAACTCAGGAGCTGCCTGCAGGGCTTCTGGATTGCTTGGTTCATCGAGTTTGGAGAGGCATGTTTTCCTTTTGTGATATTTATGTGCTTACTGATGGGAAATGCTTTAAAATCTATAAAACTTTCATGAATATGATCTCCATTTTGAGACTAGTTCCCTCTTATTCATGGGGCATGCATTCCAAGACTCCCAGTGGATGCCTGAAACCGTGGGTAGTACCAACCTCTATTTATACAGTGCAGTGGTAATGTACAAATAAAAATGCTCCCTATATTTAAAGTTTCCTTATAGTTGATTTGTTTGCATCAGAATTCTAACTATTTCCATGTGTTGCATTAGGTTGATAATGACGTTTTGTTTGAAATGGAGGCCTTACTTTGTTGCCCAGGCTGGTCTCAATCTCCTGGGCTCAAGCTATCCCCCCACCTCCTGCCTCAGCCTCCCCGGTAGTTACAGACAGATAATATCCTTTAATTCCGCTTTCATCTAAAATAGACCTCCCCTTTTTCATGTCCTTTATTTGATAAAGAAATCAAGCCATTTGTTTATAAAGTTTTTCAAATTCTAGATTTGGTCAATTGCACTGCCATCTTGTTGAATTTATTGCCTGTCCCTCAATTTCCCTGTAAATTGATAGTTCAATCTAGATGCTTGATTAGATTCAGGTTAAGTTTCTATGTAAGAATACCACATGAGCAGTGTTGGATTCTTCTTATTGTATCACATCAAGATGCACATCTTGTTCCATTTTTATTGATTGATCGGTATTTCAGGTGATGTCATTCTTTCATCTAATTTGTCAGCTGAAATTGTTCTGTGAAGAACTTTCCTTATCAACCTTGGTTTATCACAAAATACAGATAGAAATTTCATGTAGAACAACAGAACCAATACTGATTATTATAACCATATTATGACAAACTTTTATTACACAAGGCTACTATGTTTCAAGAGATGTGGCTGAATCTGTGGTTATCTGTGGAGTAAAAAATGATAGGAAACTTTTTGAAATGAAAAAAACAAAAACACAACAACAGCTCTCTTTTATGTACATGTTTTAGGAAATCCTTTGCTTACCTTGATTATCACATTTTGCACAATGAACAGTCTCAGTTTGCAGGTGAACAGGACCCAGGTTTATTGTTTCTCTTATTATCATATTCCTGTTGTTCCTATGCTGAACCTACTTTAAAAAGACAACCATTTAATACCGTGGAGTTGTAATTTATTATCTTGGACACTCAACGTCTGTAAGAATTAAAACACTCCTAAAAGGGATAGAATCGGATTGAAAAAAGAATTTTCTTGGCATAAATAGTAGAAATGTTTTATTTGTTTATGAACTGCCCCAATATCTCCTTTGAACTCAGGCAAGAGGGACCCTGCGCTGAGCCTTGACACCGCATGGTATTTTATACACCCCAACACCAGCGTTGCTTTGTTACAGGTATGTGCTGCCTCTGTCTCTCAGGCGCTGGTGCTCAGTGCTGGCACAGCATGACCCAAAGCCCTAAACACCTTCTCTTGTGTGTAACACTGATCACCAAGGCAGTAATTTTCCACGTCTCTTGACCTATGCTCTCAAAACACAAGGCGAACTGCGTCTGAAGGCCATAAGAATTTGTGGGTTGTGTGCTGCTATCAAAGCCAACACTGTTCCAATTAGAGGACAGATTTGAGAGGAGGAAGCACTTCACTTAGGGAAGAAAAAAACATAATTAACCTGCCAAATGCTTACACTTGGACAGCACAGATGCAATAGGCTCTTGCCTACATGAAATACTGGTATGCCGAGCATTCATTTTCTTGCTTCTTTTCACATTCCAATTCTGATTCCAGAGGTACTTCAGATTACTATGATATTTGCCACAGTTGCGCAGGACCTCTGAGAAGCATTTTGCAATACTGAATGACACATATTATTCTTAAATTTGTGTGTGTGTAGGGCTAGAAATAACAGGCATCAATACTGTCAGTAGAGCATAAATTATATGAATGTTTTGATTATAACAACATTATTAGTGATTTTGCTGAAATGAAAGCCAAAAATAATTTAATGCAACATGTATGGCTTTATTTTATTCCTCATCCCTAAATTGTTAGCTCATCATTAGAACATCAGACATGTGCAACCATCAGCCTCAATCACCTGGACATTTTGCCATTTTTTTTTTTTTTTTTTAGAAACGGGGTCTCGAACTCTTGGTCTGAAGCCATCCTCCCACCTCAGCCTCCTGGGTATCTGGGACTACAGGTACACACCACCACACTGGCTCCAATTTTTATCTTGGAAAAATAGAGCTTTAAACCAATTTTAAAAGTTTAATGTTATAAAGTCACGTGTATCAAGCTGGGAAGATAGAGAATATTTTATCTGACCGTTTGTTAGCTCAATTCGTAACTTAAATGCCTGGACATAGGGTATTCGGGCCCTTCTTTGCTTTTTTTGCTCTGGGCCCTGAACTACTCTAATGGTATAATTTTAAATACCGGCTGGGCGCGGTGGCTCATGCCTGTAATCCTAGCACTCTGGGAGGCCGAGGCGGGCGGATTGTTTGAGCTCAGGAGTTTGAAACCAGCCTGAGCAAGAGCGAGATCCCGTCTGTACTAAAATTAGAAAGAAATTAATTGGACAACTAAAAATATATAGAAAAAATTAGCCGGGCATGGTGGCACATGCCTGTAGTCCCAGCTACTCGGGAGGCTGAGGCAGGAGGATCGCTTGAGCCCAGGAGTCTGAGGTTGCTGTGAGCTATGCTGACGCCACTGCACTCACTCTAGCCCGGGCAAAAGAGTGAGACTCTGTCTCAAAAAAAAGCAGACCTTCAACTTCATCTCCAGTTTCTCCATTGAGTTGACCATGAGGTCCAAGTGATCCTATACACTTCTTTAGGAAGCAAGATGGTGAGTTAAAATTGGGAAAGTCCTAGCCTTTGGCAACAATAAGAATTATTGGATGTCTAAGATGTGGGAAAGAAATGAAAGAAAAAGTGAACTAGTTACAGTCGGATGGAGTCTGGGACGCCCATCTGGATTTCAGGATAGGGTGGAGGTGAGAGGTTTTGTACGATGGGCTTTAACCTCTGGAAATCATGCCAAAGTGAGATTACGGAGTCTGCAGATCTCTAGAGGCAAACTGTATGGGTTCAAACTCTGCCACTTACTAGTTGTGCGGCTAGCTTTGCAAATAACTTCATCTTTATATGCCCACTATCCTCTTCTGTAAAGTGGGAATGATAAAGGTAAGAGTAGTACTTATCTCATAGGATTGCTAAGTAAATGAAAAGAGTGACATTCAGAAAGCACCCAATAAACGTTAGCTGTTAGTAGTGATTTTCGAGGGCCTTGAGAATCGGTCTGAAAAGTCTGGATGGTAAGCAGCAAGGAGACACACTCAGGAAGGCAGGGTGAAGACAAAAGCCCAGTAGAAGATCAGTATGTTGACACAGAGAAGACCCAGGGGAGATGAGGGAAAATGGAAACTTTCAGTAAATTGGGTTTGAGGCTTTGAGGATTTGGCCTGAGATAGTGGCAGTAGGAAGCAATGTATGTGAGAAATCGATTGGTTATTGTGAGGAACAAATGTCAGAGGGCTTAGAAGTGGCAAGAGCACCCTACTAGGAGCTGGGCGGTGTGGGCCTGGCTGTGGCTCCATCAAGTTTGGAGACGTAGGGGAATCATGAAACCTCTTCCAGCCTCCAGTTATTCCTCTGTCAATTTGGAGAATATCTTCACTGCCTCCCTTATAGTTTGCTGGGAGAATAAAATCAATGGTTTACATAAAAACACTTTTTAAAAAATAACGTTCTAGATGGATATTATTATTGTTTTGTTGGGAATTAATAAAATACCTGAAAGGTGAATTTAGCCAACTGGAAAGTATTGATAAAAATTTCTAATAAAATAAAGAATTTGAAATGCTAAAATTCCAGGAAGGGCTTAAAGATAATTAAATCAAATTTGGAGCCATGGAATAGAAATATTATTTAGAAGACTAAAACTAAAAAACTGGGTTTAAAACATTTGATAGTCATCTATACTGATATTAAATGAAGACTTTAAACCGTGTTCTAAAAATATTTAATTATGTGATCAAAAGGATTCATTAGAGAACAGCAATAGGGAGGGTCAAAAACTATATCTTAATAAAAGGACCAATTGAAACATTAAAAGAACTAAACTTCCCTTTTAAAATTAAAAGGGTCATAGAAAGTAAAAGTGGAAGAACAGGTCCTGAAATATGCCACTTTGATATAAGGATTATTTTGAGCTAAAGGCACTTGAAAAACAGCACAAGCAAGAAGGCATTCTAATCTCCCCTTCTCTTCCTGAAAACAGGAGAGTAAAACTCCCACATTACAGGTACACTCCTCGAACCAGGAGAAAGGAAACATTCTTTGATGGGAAGTCATAGCCAAGAGAATTCTGTACAAACAGACCTTGTTAAAATAACTCTTACCTTCCTTTAGCCTTCCCACATAATTTAGTTACTTTCCACAACTGCCTGTCTTTGTTCACCTAATACAAAAGCACTTGGGTTTTGCCACTTCTTTGGGTCTCATTTCCTTATGGGGGCTCCTGAGTCAAGCAAAACTTAAATTTGTGTGCTTTTCTCCTGTTAATCTATCTTGTGTCAATTTAATTCTCACGCCCAGCTGGGGACCTTAAGAGGGTATTGGTAAAGTTTTGCCTTCCCTACAAAAGGATTCTTTTTTTTAATTCTATCATGTGTTGCCCTGAAGAGACATAATTAAAAGCAAATTGAGCCACTAAAAGAAAAAGACTGATTTCTGGTTAAACAGATTAATCACATACTTCTATTTCCTCTCCTATTGAATTCCTTCTAAAATTTCACCAAGTGAAGAAAAAGATATAAATCCAAGAGAACAAAGAGAATAAGAGGGGAGATATCAGTCAATGTAACAACTTTTTATGACACAAGAAGCAGATTGTCTTAGGAAAGGTGAAAGAGCTACCACAACTGTCTGTAGAAGGGAATCCCAAGGAGAAGCAAGACAATTGCTTTGGAGAACCGTTGAGAAGCTTAAGGATTTGGAGGCACCAGGAACCACAGAAGGTGGGACATTCTGTGAGGGCCAAAAAGCAGAGAATTAGTTGAAAATGGACACATAGAGCATTGGACTCCCATCCCCAATATGGCTGTGATTCAGTGTCTGTAAGTGTGAGGGGGAGACGGGGTGGAGGAGACTGCCCAGGCAGGAAGCCTCTGTGTCCAAAGTCATGCTTTTATATTGTTCATTAAAAAAGTCAGCGGGACCTGGGCATTGAGGGAGGGGGCTCAGTGTTGAATCTCAACACTACAGATCATGTCTTCCCAAAGGGAGGCGAGGAAGGGGGACGAGCTCCCTTTTCTGAAGCAGTATCTTGGCCGCTGCCCAACCCTGTGAGTATAATCTTCTCCCCACACAGACCTAAAAATTGAGGAATGACACTTCCTAGACATTCAGAGGGAGTGGGTGGGGGAAAAGAGGAGAAAGAATCCTCACAGCAGAGGGCTGGAAACAGCAAAATATCATACAGTTGTTTAACATTGGTTTAAATGGACCCAAAAGTGGCAATCAAATAACACTTTGACTGATTTAATTTCCCTGTATCCTGAAGTTTCCACCTCGTTGCTCACAAAATAGGGGCAGCCCAGTGAAGGGAGTCACCCCTGATTTTGGTTTGTGACCCAAACGCAAAAACTGAAACTCAGAGACAGAAAAAGAAAGGTAGGAAGCCGCCACACTTACAGCAACCCAATCAGGCGCATCTCAAAGACTGAGCAGCTCTTTTTAGAAAATGAAGCAATCTCAGAAAGAAGAAAGGTAATCGTCTGCTTTCCACGTTCTTCATCTCTTGGTAAAGGACATTAGAAAATAGTCAGTGGCTTTAGCTTCTCCCTGCAGCCCCACTCGTTGTTTATGTCATCAGGTAAGTGCTGATGACAAATGCCTCTTTGTGACTCATTTCTCAACAGTAAAATGCACATAATGATATGCGGAAATGCATAGTCATTAACAGGACAAGCTCTCTAAAATCAGACAGAGCTGGGTTCAAATTCCAATGACCCTCTATGTATTAGCTGGATGATCTTAGGCCATTCATTACTTAACCTCTCTGAACCTCAACTTTTTCATCTATAAAATGGTTATAATAACATATATGCCATGGAGTGGCACAATATATACTATTGTGGGGATCCAGTGAGATCATGTATGTACAACAGCTTGGGAAAAAACTAAATTTTATTAGGTATAAGGATCTGCATTCATTTCCTATAGCTGCTGTAACAAATTACCACAAGCTTTGGGACTGAAACAACATACGTTTATTCTCTTTAGTTCTGAAGGTCAGAAGTCCCCAATCAATTTCAAGTTGTGGGCGGGACAGGGCAGTGCACCCTCTGGAGGCTCTAGGGCAGAATCCTTTTCCAGCCTCTAGAACCTCATTCCTTGCCTTCCTTCCTCCACCCAAAAGCTAGCAGTGTAGCATTTTGCTTCAGTGGTCACCTTGCTTTCTTCTGCACCAAATCTCCCTCTGCCTCTTTCTTACAAGGACACTTGTGACTGCAGTTAGAGCTCCTGTGGATAATCCAGGATAATCTTATTTTGAGATCTTTGAACTTAATTACTTCTACAAAATCTTTTTTGCCATGTGTTACAGTTTGGACGTTTGTCCTCTGCAAATCTCATGTTGAAATGTGATCCCCAGTGTTGGAGATGGGGCCTAATAGGAGGTATTTGGGTCGTGGGGGCTCCGGTGAATGGCTTGGTGCTGTCCTCATGGTAATGAAGGAGTTCTCATTCTTTTAGTTCCCAGGAGAGCTGGTTGTCAAAAAGAACCTGACACCTCCCTCCTCTTTCTCTTGCTTCCTCCATTGCCTTGTGATCTCTGCATGCC
>CAUYSK010061103.1:0-14813 GCA_963575035.1 Avahi laniger
CATTCTCTGAGAGCAATTTTAAATATGTGACAAAAGAAGCTGAGGTTTAAAATACTGAACATCAATTATCAACTAAATCGATAATTTAATCTGAATTATAAAAAAGTGAATCATCACTAAATTAGTACTCAAGTATTCTGATAATCCAAAGAATAATACAATCAATTTAAAAAAATTGAGCAACATAACTTAAAAAAAACTCTGGAGTACAGTATAATTTCTAAATCGCAATTTTTTCTTTTCCTAATAGTATTATTTTATGCTAACTGGCTTTAATGATCAAATGATTCTCTAAGGAGCATCAATATTCTCAAAGATCAATTTAGTTATAATGATGATGGAAACTAAATAATTTAAAGGGAGAAACAGATGCCACCTTCCTTCTAAAAATCTATAAAACCAATTGCAATAAGGGAAGTAGAGGCAACACACACAATGAACATACCACAATATCGTCTGCGGTGAAATGAATGAAAGTGCATTCCACACTTAACTAACCTGCAAGAATAGATCGACTTCTTTTACTTCTTCTGCGATACACTGTGTTCCTCTTTCTTCAGTCTCCTCCTCATACTTTTGAACTTCACCAAAGTCCACCATGTTCTGTTCCACATGGTTTTTGAGGTCCAAAAGTTCTTGTTCCAACGTCATATTCTCTTTCTCCAGTATTTCACATTGTTCTTGCATTGCTTTCATACGTAATAATTCCTCTTGATCAACTTGATTCTTTGCATCTAAAGAGCGACATCTTGAAAGTACAGTTTCCAGTGATTCTGTAGGGTCATCGACCTGTATGAATAAAATAATATAGTTTAATAATGAAGGAAGTAGGCTGAGAATAGGTATCACAAAATTAGCAACACAGTTTGAAATACATTTAGCTGCAATAAAATGTTATCTGTACTGCAGATGCAAACACAGATAACAGTACAAGTAACAGTACAAATGTACAGATAACAGTACAAGTAACAGTACAAATGTTATCTGTGCTGTTTCAGCTTCCACCAGGAGGAAGGTGGAAGCTGAAAGGACCTAGACGTGAACAAGAATGAAAACCAAGAGGCCTCCAAGGAGTCTGTCAGTGGAAGCCCGATGGCCCTTGAAGAGACTGACAGGAAGGGTTTCCAGGACGGTGGAGAAAACGATACTAACACCTGGAGGAAAGGGCACTGCTGCTCCACGGCAGGTGAAAGTAAAATCAATGCAGGGGATAAGGTAAAGAAAATTAAATATCGAGTATCCAGGACTTTCTGGATTCAAATACGTGTTTCCCATTTGCAGCCTCTCCACATGTCGATTTACCAAATACAGATGACCCCTGACTTACGATGGTACAAATCACAATTCTGTGACTTTAAAATGGTGCGAAAACGTTACACGTTGACTACACCCATCTGGAATGGTGGTAGATCTTGCACTTGAAGCCTGAGCCTGATGCCATATTAAAGGACGCTTGTGGGTGGTTATTGAGCAGGAATTGATGTATTTTTGAAGTTGGAGGAATAGAAACAAAAAATGTAGCCAGAGGGTAGATTGTGCTGGTTTTAAAACATTTCCATTCATTCTTTCACATTCATCCCATAGACAGAGACATCACCAAGATAGCCGAGGGAGGCACCTGGAGCTTGCATCCTCCACAGAGAAGAACCAAAACAATTAGATGACCACACCTTGAACAAAGCCTCTAAGAGACAACTCTGGAACTCAGCACGGAAGTAACAGGAACCCTTGGAGTCATGGAAGGAAAAGGAAGGGAAGAAGCCACTCCAGCTGGGATCAGCTCAGAGCCAGGACAGACGCCCCATTGTGGGCGAAAAGGGAAGGGAATGAATCCCAGTGATCCGTATTCCCCCAAGGACACCTGCAATCCAGCCACAGGGGAGCCCTCCACCCTCACAGGCCCTGAACTGAGCATAGGGAGCTGCCTGGAGCCCATGTGATTTCATTGCTCCTGAGAGGCAATTCACTCTGAGTCCCACTCACCCTCTGAGAGGGTGCAGCACGGTGCCATGTTAAGAGCCCAAACCTCACTGGGCTACATCCTGCTCTGGGGCTCAACAGCCCCCCCACGTTCTCCCTGGAACCGCACTGATATGCCACTATGTTCCCATAGAGGGTTATAACATCACGTACCTGCTGGGTACAGAAGTGCAGATGGGCTCCAAAGTTTACATCACACACCACCCTAACACCCTGACAATTAGGCGGTCTGGCCCAGGAGGGAACATGCCCAAGGACAAAGGGCACCTGAGTGCATGTGCACCAGAGCTAGGGGGCCACCCGACTGAGGCCACTGACAATGAAAGCCACTCTGCCTCCTGCAGAGGCAGGGCCGCGGTGCGCTTGTGCACACCTTCAGGGGACCCAAGGACTGGCTAGTTCATATGCACCGTCGAGGAGCCTGAGACGCAGCCTGCCTGACCTGCTGTGGCTGGCACCTGCACGTGTCCTGTGAGAGCCTGAAAACAAGGCCAACTAAACTGGCTTTGCTGCTCCTCCGCTGCACCCACAGACACCTTCCAGGGCCCTGAGGATCAGCTCGCCCCTCCTAGGCTAGCACACACGCTGGGGCCTAGGGTGGGCCTGTGCCATGTGCCAGCACTGCCATGGCACCCACAGCCTGGGGGCCTGAGGACTGGCCACCCGCGTGCTGCTTCCAGTGCCCATGTACACTGTCCAGGAGCCTGAGGACGGTCCTACTGTGCAGCACACAATCCAGGAGCCTGAGGACGGTCCTACTGTGCAGCACACAATTCAGGAACCTAAGGACAAGCCTGCCAAGCTGGCCACTGCCGACGGCTCCTACACATGACCTCAGCAAACCTACCGACAGGCCCGCCCACCCCGCTGCCGTAAGTGCCCGCCCAAATGTACCAGGGGCCCCGGGACTGGCCAAGCACTGCTATCGTAACATTGGTGACACAAGTGCCACCCAGGAGCCCTCTACTGCCATCACTGCCTCTGCTGCACACCACGAGGAGGCCCACAGATCGGCGCCCTGCCAGCACTGACGCCTACCTGAGCCGCTGGGGCGTGCGGCCTCAGAACAAGGTCTCAGTGCTGCAGAGAAGAACCAGGCACCGGGTCAGAAGAGCATCTACTGAGAACTGAAAGATGAGGGAGTGTCTCAGTTTGCAATGAGGAAAGCTGAAGCTCACACCTAACCTTCTCTTTCCTAGATAGCAAAAATCTATAAATGTTTCTATGAATTATAATGACTGAATAAAACAGAATGCAGTGAATAGCAGACTCACTCAGTGGAGCCTGTGATCAAGATTCTATGGAAATGGGAGTCCAGAGGGAGTCTCTAGGTCACAGAGTAAAGTCTGAATCAAAGGTCAAAAAAAAGAACGGACTCTACCCTTGTAAGCCTGACGCCCCATCACGTCATGGAGTCAGCAAGGCATAAGCTGGCCGCAGCCTCCTTCAAAAGGCAGAAAGTGAAGTTAAAGACTTTGCACTACGTTGACTTCTTACTCTAAGACAACTGGTAATATGTAACATGATTAAAGAAAGAGCTCTTGTAAAATTTGATTTGGTGTTGGCTTAAGGATAGACATAGATCAATGATTTTAATTATCAATCCAAAAATAAACCCTCACATTTACAGTCAATTGACTGCCAAAAAGGGATACAAACCAATTAAATGGGAAAAGCACACTCTTCAACAATTGATGCTGGAAAACTGCATATCCACATGCATTAGAATAAAGTTGGACTCCCTCCAAAGACCATATCCAAAATTTATCTCCAAATATAATAGCTAAAGGTAAGAGCTAAAACTATAAAAACTTTAGAAGAAAACAGAAGCACAATTCTGTGCGACTACATTTGGCAGTGACTTCTTAGACATAATACCAAAACAAAAAACAGATTAACTCAACTTCATCAAAACTGAAAACTTCTGTGCTTTAAGACATACCAGTAAGAAAGTGGAAGGGCAAACCACTGAGAGAGAGGATACAGGATATAAGATCTCTTGCAATTCATAAATAAAATGAAAACCCAGTTTAAAAATAGGCAAAGGATGTAAATAGACATTTCTCTAGAGGAGACATATAGATGGCTAACAAGTGCATCAAAAAATGCTTAGCATCATTCCTCATTAGGGAAATACTAACCAAAACCACAATCGGGTAGTATTTCACATCACTGGGATGGAATCCTTTTTCAATCAAAAAGATGAAAAATTAGCATTGGCAAGGATACAGGGAAATAAGAGCCCTCGTACAATGTTTAGGGGAATGTAAAATGGCACAGCCACTTTGGAAAACATACTGGCAGCTCCTCAAAAGGTTAAGAACACAGTTTTCATACGACCCAGCAATTTGACTCCTACGTACATACCTAAGTGAAATGGAAAGACATGCATACATAAAAACTGTACATGAAAGTTGACAGCAGCATTATTAATAATAGCCAAAAAATGGAAATAACCCAAAGGTCCATCAGCCGATGAATGGATCAATAAAATGTTTGGAATATCCATGCAATGCAATATTACTGAGCAATAAGACATTAAGCACTGATTCATTTTTGCAGGATGGCTAACCAGAAGCATTTCCAGCACAGCTTATCCTCACAGAAGAACCAAAATGGTGTGCAGACAACCACACTTTGCATATATTACGCAAGAAGGAACACAGGAGTTCAACAGAAAAGTGAAAGGAAATTAAAAATTCTGGGATGCACAAGGAACATCAGCAGCCCATAGGGCCGGGCCAGATGAAAACTCAGAGTGAATCCACAACGCAGGAGAAGGTGACTGAGTTTCTTCCTGTGGTCCACGTTCCCACTGGGGAATCACACAGTCCAGGCCATGGGAGAGAACCTCGAACCTCCCAAGCGCAAGTGTACCTTAGGGAGCAGCCAGCAGAGTGTGAGAGGAAATAAACACAACGGAATAGTTAGGGCTACATTGTTCTGCACAGACTAGGCAAGTGCCGAAGTGTAAGGTCAGGGAGAAACCTTCATGAAGAAGAGGAAATTGTGTGCCAGATGAACAGAAACTGAAAAGGCAAAAGGAGAGCATGAGTATAGCAGAGAGATGCTGAAATCAGCCCATTTAACTGTGAGGATAAAATCCGATGGCAGGGAAGTAACAACGTATGTCCGCACGGCAACTTGGAAATTAATGTTCACAGACACATTATTCGTAATAGCCAAAAAGTGGAAGGAACCTGAAGGTCCACCAACTAATGAATGCGTAAGTGGTATGGCCATACAATAGAATATTAATCAGCAATAAAAAGGAATGAAGTGTTGACAGGTGCTACAGCACAGATGATCCCTGAAACATTACGCTAAGTGAAGGAGCCCGTCCTAGAGTAACAGATTGCATGGCTATTTTAATGAAATGTTCAGAACAGGCAACTCTATGCAGACAAAAAGTACACAACGCTTTCCTAGAAAGGGGAAGGCGCAGAGCTGAGGGGGAGCACTTCATCTCTAAAATCTGGACTTAACTGTCAAATTAACCCTCATAATGGAATCTTAACGTCAAAATCCTCGTTTCAGATACGAACATTTGCATTTCTCTCCTTCATCATGCTCTTACAATACAGCAACATAAAGATATTGAAATGGTATTTTCAGCACTGTAAGTCTCCATTATTAGTATTAGTTTATATCTATTGAAAATTTGGAAATTAACCCCATAAAATCTCATAGGGGGCACAATGTCTTTATTCAAAGGAAAGCATTTCTCAGCTGTAACTTTTATTAGCTGGAAACAAGGTACATTTCCAGGCTAGTATTGCAAATACATTTATTATCTAGATATTTTTATATTCAACTAGATTCAAGATTTGGCCATAACCAAATATAGTACTTTAAATTTTCTTTCTAGAAGTTTGAAAAATATGTATCTTTCTTGATACTTACTTCTTCTGCTTTCCCTTTTTCATATTGATACAGTCTTTTGTTTAATTGATTAAATTCATTGATTAAGTAGTTTAATTTTCCTTCTACCTGAAGACTTTGGTTTCCACTCTCAGCTTCCAGGTTGGATACATAAAAGTTTAATTTGCCCTTTAAATAAATTGACTCATTTCTTGATCTCTCCAGAGCAAACTCTAGGTCTCTTTTGGATGCCTTAGTTTGATCAAGCTCATGCAGAATAGCAGTCAGTCGAGAACGGTATGATTCCACTCTGGTTTGCAGTGTTTTGTTGTTTTCTTGTTCATCCTCCAGTTGAGCATTCAGTATGGCATTTTCAGATATCAGAAAGGCAAGCTGCCCAGCATACTGAGGTATGGTCATCTCAAGGTTCTCATTCTTGTACAATTCTTGCACAATTTTAACGGCCTTGAGATATTTCTCTTTCCTTTCCTGGTTCTGCATTTGTATCCTGTCTCTGTCCATTCTTAGTGTGGCAGTTGGTTCCTGCAACATGCAATTCCGATGCAACAGATCTTGCTCTTTCTCAGAAGTCTGAGACATCTAGGCGATACAACGGAAACTTTTAGCTAGTACTGAAAACAAGGAGATATCATGATTTCCTCTGAAATCAAAGGAGAATCTGCCCATTTATACCACAAAAGGGTTGCAGTGAGTGGATATTCAACTAGAAAAAGAGGTTGGATCAAAACCTCACACCTTATACAGCATACATGCCCCAAAGTTCAAAAAGTTACTTCAAGACAATGAATTCATAAAAGTGAAACCACTGGAGAATTTTTAAGAATCTCGAAATTGGAACAGTCTTTTTCTGAATTACAACAGACTCAAAGACACAAAATGAAAGATTTATACATCTCACTACAGTAAAAAAAAAAATGTATTTATACTCTCATATTTAACTTCTTACCCCATAGTAAGAGCCTTAGCTCTGCACATATTCAGACAAATTTTCCTTGTACACATTCTACTTTTCTAACATTTCTTATTCGGTTCTAAGAATTATACTGTTTAATGAATGACATATATCTAGGCCTTGAACTACGCCACTTCTACATACGTCGATGTACTCATTTAGTTACTGCAGCTCTAAAAACGTGAGCAAGCTGTGGGATTCCCTCCAGGTCTCCTGACTCCACTTCTAGCAAGTTACAGTTACTTTGTTCATGTAAACATATAAAGAGAAAGGAAGCATTTTATTTCAAAACACCAGTGGTAAACAAGATAAAATTTACAGACTTCTTCTTAGAAAATCAGGAATTCCATTGCAATAGCCCTCGTTTCCTCTTTATGTCTGAAACGGTAATCAATGTGAAAATACACTCAGCCGTTTTACTAGGAACAAAATACTTACCAAGAAAGTCTCACTAAGTATATAGTACGGCATATTATTGTTTGCAAAGCCTGTTTGTACTGAAATAAGACACTGCTTGGTACAAACTGCTACTCTTCTCAAAAGTGAGCAGAATGACATCCCAAATATGGTCTCTGAACTGGCTGTCCTTTTTTTCTTACCTATTGGTGCAAGTAATAAACTAACCTTTCCATTAACACATCAGGGGATAAATCACTTCCCAAAATTAGAACGTACATTGTTAGCAACAAAGGCTGAGATTATGAAAAGAGCACCGATTCCTATGAACAACATCAAAAGCCTCTCCTTTGGACGAGGCCATGTGACTTTCAATGACTTGGCTGTTGCAGAGAAAGGGAGTTGAATTGAAAACAGTATTTTTTATCCAGTGGGACAAAAATGCCACACACACACACACACACACACACACACACACACACAGAGCTAAAAATCCTCTGTACTTTCTAAGATGCATATAGTTGGATTTTTAAATATTAATATATACACAAATATTAATGTATACACACACATATTAGAAAATGACTAAATAGAATACCTCCAAATTCACTTTCTTTAAAACCATTTCTGCCTCCTTCTGTTTGCAGTGGTGATGGGCCAGAATCCCACCTTGCAATAGTCCGACATTCTGTTCTTGGGGAAGTTGCCGCTGGGTCTCACTGTACTTTTGTGCAAGCTAGAGACACACATTAAGTTTTTGGTGTAATAGCATCAGGAAAAAAAAAAACAGTCTGAAACCTTAAGAGCATAACCTTTAATAAAACTGTTAAAAGGAAATAGCCTGTTGAAACACAAGGACCTTTACCTCTGAGGAATTACTCAAATTTTAATTGAACAAATGGCAGCTAAATTCATCAAAGAGCAACAGTTTTACATAAAGGTAGATACAGTATTATGAAAAAATCTTTACAAAACATTAAACTAGTTTGATTATAGTTTCAAAGCTGTTTAGACTGTATTGTAGACTAATATAAAAATGCCTAAATTAACATTGCAGTAAATTCCTTCTTGCACAAGACATATACTGAGCGTCTATTAGATACTAACATTTATAATAAATAAATAATTTTAGGTAAAAATGTCATAGATCATTTTAAGATAACTTTTGTTTTAAACCTAAATAATATATATTGAATCAAATGGATATTATAAGCAATATTGGTGACATAACGTTAAAAATATAAATATTTTACCGAAGATAAATTTACCTCACACACATCATTTCTTAATACACTCATTTCTGTGTTTAGTGTTTTCAGAGCCTGTTCAAGTTGTTCTTTCGCGTCAGCTTCTTTCCCGTATTCCTCCTCTTTTCTTCTTAATTCTTTCCGAGTGTTCTCAGATAACATGTCAGCATTTCTTCTCTTTTCTTCTTCTTCTTTTAAGGTAAATCTGCGGTTAAATATGCTTATCTTTTAAAATTTGTTTTGTTATAAAATAAAAGGTTCATTTTATGATCTGCCTCTTCATATGTTAGTCTATTATCCTAATAAAATTTCTATGTTCTTGAATATTTTTTCCCTAATTCTCATGTTTTTAGTTTCTCATTTCAATCTCTTCCAAAGGACGTGACAGGTACTGATGAAAGAACCATTTGCTAATTGCTAAGTTTCCGTCACTGGTAACTCGGGCACAGAGTACGGAAGGGAATATGGGAAATGAGTCAGTAAAGTTACAAGTGAAAAAGTACTTTTCTTCACACAATCATAATTACTTCTCAATTAGGGCAGATCATTTAGAGTTAACTAATTAGAAAAAACGTTACTGTTTATAAACAAGTCTATACATTCAATAGAAATAAATTTTCATGTTCAGGAAACACTGTAGGTATCCCTAACGATAATTTACAGTGTAAGATAGCACCCTTCAGATGTCTTTCATGCAACATGTACGTACAGATCACTATAATCCAAGACTACCCTAAGGAGTCTAATATCTGTTATCCCACACCTTTTACATTTCTTTTTTCTTGGGGGGGTACACCACAATTATCTCGTTGATTGTTACATATTTTATAAATAATTTCAAAGTCCCTTTTGGAACAAGATAGGATCTAATATTGAATTAAATAATATAGGATAATATGTATTTTCAACATATAATTTTGACTTAATTTTATCTGTGTATGAGAAATGTTGAAGAAATTAGGTAGTAATCACTTTCCATGTTACTTTTTCATTCATGCATATTGAGAATAAAACTGTATAAAATTTTTAAAAATTATTCTGGGTTTAGAAAAATGGCCATTTCACATTCTGTTGAATTGTAAATTAATACAAACTTTCTTCAGAAAAAAAATATTGATCAAAAATCTTTTATAAAATGTTCCTATCCTTTAACCACAAAATTCTATATTGAAGAATTTATTCAAAGTAAATAATTAGAAATGTGGGAAAGATTTATATCAAAGCTGTGCTTTGTAGCATTCACTATAGTAAAATAATTTTTTAAAACCCAAAATATAATTTCTTGAATAATGAGATTTCCATATGGTAGATTTTTCTATATAGCCATTAAAAGTGGACTTCAAAGAATATGCATTTAATTATTAGTAGACGTATTCACAGTTAAGAACTTATTATACCATTTTGAAGAATTTCATATTCTACGACACCAAAATTTCACCCCTGTTAAATTCCAGCAAGTCAGAGAATACTCAAATCTGCCCACATATGTTTGGTACACAGTGAACAGTACGAACATTTCTTTAAATGTAGGATGTCATACCTCGAACTACGGTGTTCATGTTCCCATACAACTTTTTCATGCTCTAACACTGATTTTATTTCTTCTGTTTCACAGAGCTCCTCTTGTAGTACTCTAACCATGCCTTTCATCTTTTTAATTTTTACTATAAGTCTTCTACAGTGATTGTTTTTAAGTTCTATTTCTCTAGCACATGAAAGCACATCTTGTGTTTTCAAGAAGCTAGCAGAATCTGTATTAGGGAGAAAACAAGATAGACATAAAATATATGAGTACTTTTTGCATATAAAGGACTGCACATTTAACATTCACCCATTCATACATGGAACATATATATATTGATTGCCTACAAAGTGGAAGACATTATACTCAGCTCTGCAGATAAAACAGACATCTGTTCTTATTTAAATGTTTACAATGTAGTGAAGAACAAAGACAAAATAAGTGACAATTATAAATTCAGATAGATGCTATAAGAAAACTGAGTTCTATGATCACATAAGAAAAACTGATCTACACCGGGCCCAGGGAAGCTTTCTCTGAGGAAGAGGTGGTTACGCTGAGAAAGGAAGGATGGAAAGAAAGCGATCAAAATGGGAGAAGGAAAACATTCTTTGGACTGTGCCCAAGCTCCGCTGCAATCTTCTTCCAGCCAAGTTACAGTAACAAGTGCTGACTGTCCTCATTACCTGAAAGAATCAAAACAAAACAGATAAGGTACATTAAACAATGATTTTCAAGACAGTGCACTTCAGGCAATGGAGACCAGGATCCCTGAAAGAAAGAAAACAAGTGAAATAAGCCTTAAGAATGCCCCAGCTCTCTGCCTTGACACACATTCCAGGCCATGACTAAGGGAGGAGAAACCTCAGGTAGAGTCTCCCAGATTCCCTGAGTTGAGGTGATGAAGCTGAGAGTCTGGTAAAACCAAGGCAGACAGAGATCACAGGACAGAACAGTGCAGAGGAGAGAGCAGCACAGGGAAAGAAACCTGGAGATCTGCAGAGATCCCCTGTTGGGTATTTAGCAGAGCCATGAACAGGGCATGTGTGCTAGGAAACTACCTAAGATCAAGGGGGAAAAAAACAGCTAAAAGAAATAGAGGAAACCATGCCTGGTGTTCACAGGTATGGTGCCAGAAAGAGTGGCCATTCCCATGAGCCAGGCTGGGAAAAAATCATACTAGCAATAAATAATCAAAAATATTTACAATTTCTTCAAACAATGAAATATAGATAAAACTGGACAAATAAGGAAAACCTATATACTAAAAACTATAAAATATCACTGAAATAATTAAATACAACTTATATAAATGGAAAGATACCCTCTGAACAATTGAATATCAATAATCAAAAGTGCACTCAAAATGGAACATAGATACAAATATTAATATAAGATCTAAAACTATAAAACTTCTAGAAGAAAGCACAGGAGAAAGTCTTTGTGATCTTTTGCTGGGCAAAGACTTTTTACACATTACATAAAAAGCAAAATCCACAATTGAACAAACAGATAAATTGGATTTTATCAAAACTATAAACTTTTCTCTTTAAAAGATACTATTAACAGAATGAAAAGTTAAGCCACAAACTGGGACAAAGTCCTTGCAAAAAAACACCAAAAAACATTTTTAATAAAGTAAAAATATCCAAAACATATTTTTAAAAACCTCTTAAAACTCACCAAAGAAGAGCATGAACTAACTTTTTAAGTGGCAATAGAGTTGAAAAGACGGTGACAAAGAAGTTATACAGATGGCCAATAAGCGCATGGGAAGATGCTCAACATTGTTAGTTATTAGGATAGTGCATATTGAAACCATTATGATATGCACCACCATACACATGCATCAGAATGCCTGAAAATTAAAAATCTTAAAAAATGGCAATACATGATGTTTGTGACAATACAGAGCAACTGAAACAGTCAGATACTGCTGACAGGAATGGAAAACTGTAGAAATACTTTGGAAAACAATTGAGTAGTTTCTTAATAAAGTGGAATGAGACGGCTTTTGCGTGTATGAATGTTAACTATCTTGACAGTGGTGATGGTTTCACATGTCTCCATATATGTCAAAAATTATCAAATTATATATTTTATATGTGTGTTTATCATGTACTAATTATACCTCATGAAAACTATTGATCCTAGCTACAAGCATCTAAGACAGTGGCTGGGACACGGAGAGAAAGAAGGGTAGAAAATAATGAGGGATAACACTGGAGAATTGAGATCTTTAATGTTATAGCAATGAGAAGTGATAGCTGCGTTTTAAGCAAGGGAGGACCATGATCAGATCTGAATTTTTCAAAATATATAATTATGGTTGAAGAGTACATCACAGTTTGGGCAGCTAGGGTAGAAGGGAAAATAGTTTAAAGTTTATTCCAGTATTCCAAGTGGAAGTTAATGGTAACCTGCCCTTGAGTATAGGTATAGTGGAAAAGCAGAGTCAACAAAAAGACTGGGAGTGCCATTCATACTAAAATAGCACAATGGAATTATAATAACTCTTTGGCTCTGAGTGTATAATATATATTAGTTCTAATTTGACATTAACATAAAGTGCATTTTGGGGATGAACATGACTATAATACATCAGTGCTTTATGACTCAGTGCTAAGCAATGTGTACATAGGTTACTACAGGATATGTAAGAAGGCCTTAGATTTACACAATGGTTCTAACTTTACCATACATTCCAAGCTGTTCAACAAGCAACATAAAATGCTGATAATAAGAGGAAGGTAACTCACAATCCTTTGGGGCCATTTCAGATGACCAAGTTAAGTCACCATGATCACCCATAGAATGTATTTGTCCTTTGACCTACAAAATAAATAACACTATTTCAATATGTCTCCAAAATACTCATAGCATAAACAAAATGTACAGAAGAGCTAGTTATCCAACTTTTATATGAGTAAAATCACAGATTCTTCTAAAAGGAACTGATTTTTCTTCAAAGGCTACTGCTTCTTAATCACTTTTCCAAAGTAAATGCCTTTATAACAAAATATTTTCTATTTTCTTATTTTATGTCGCATAATCTATATTCTAACAATAGTTTTTTTTTTTGAGACAGAGTCTCACTCTACTGCCCTGAGTAGAGTTCCATGGCGTCAGCCTAGCTTACAGCAACCTCAAACTCCTGGGCTCAAGTGATACTTCTGCCTCAGCCTCCCAAGTAGCTGGGACTACAGGCATGCGCCCCCATGCCTGGCTAATTTTTTCTATATATTTTTAGCTGTCCAGTTAATTTCTTTCTATTTTTAGTAGAGATGGGGTCTCGCTCTTGCTCAGGCTGGTCTTGAACTCCTGAGTTCAAACGATCAGCCCGCCTCAGCCTCCCAGAGTGCTAGGATTATAGGCGTGAGCCACCGCGCCCGGCCTAACAATAATATTTTTGATAATTTATTTTTAAATACCTTGTTCTTCTCCTTAGGTGTTTGCTTTGCAGGCCTGGAAAAACAAAACAATTTCTTTCAGGCAAATAATAAATATGTAAAATACAAAGAATAGCTAAAATCTTTTTATATATAAAATGTCTAATTTTTATGTAATAAAATTCATATGTAAATTCATTTTTCCTATTGAAAAGATTATAGGTAATATAAAATACAATAATTTTTATAAGGAAGTTTATATGATAGAAAGTAATATTAAGAGATAAAGAAAATATATTAATAATATCATAACAAAGAATTAAACCCAAGATTTCTGGCTCCAAAGCATGGGTTTCACCACATGCTGTGAAAGTAACACTTGTAACCAAAATGTTTGTACCCCCCTAATATCCTGAAATAAAATAAATAAACAGATAAATTCATTAATATTTTTTTAAAAGTGAGATGATAGCAAAGAAAACCATATTATCATTCCATTTCTGGCTAACGTCATACATAATGATTTCTGAATCTTGTAAATGTTTTCTGAAAAGGTTTTATACCCAGGCAATTTTGGAAAACTACTTTTAATAGACTAAAAATTTATTTTTTCTACAGAAAGTCATGAACAGGCATTCATTCATCTATCCAACTGTTCATTCATGCCTTCAACAAATACTTATTCAGCATATAATACATATCAATGACGCTGTTTGTACAAGGAAACTTTTTTGTATACTTCAGAACTTTATAATCCAGAAGTAATAATCTATGGTAGAGAGTTAGAGTTTGCTTTTTATTGTACATGAAGAAAACCCTCCCCTTCTCCCCAGAATCTAAATAATTATAAATTTGACACATAAGCCTGATACTTTAGAGCACCTCACCAAATCATAGGTATTCATTATGCTACCGGCAAAGGTACTATAACATATACAGTTAAAAATGAATGTTTAAACCATAATAAGTATGGCTTACGTGTTTGTGGGTTTATTACCAAACTTTTTAAAATTCTATGTATTACAGTTTAACTTTTAGGTCATCATTGGCATGTTTGATTAAATTAGACTACTTCAGAAACTCTCATCTCCACATAAAGACGTAAATTAAACAACTTTCTGCTGAATGATTCCTTCATAAACGGGGAAATAAAGAAGGAAATCAAAAGATTCTTTGAACTAAATGACAAAGGTGACACAAGTTACCAAAATCTGTGGGACACAGCCAAAGCAGTCCTGAGAGGAAAATTTATCTCCATAAATGCCTATATCCAAAAGTCAAAAAGATCACAAACAGACAACCTAATGAATCGACTCAAAGAACTGGAAAAAGAAGAACACACCACCCCAAACCCAGCAGAAGAAGGGAAATTATTAAGGTCAAATAAGAACTTAATGAAATTGGCACTAGGGAAACTATAAGGAAGATTAATAAAACAAAAAGTT
>CAUYSK010061106.1:0-15220 GCA_963575035.1 Avahi laniger
TCCCAGCTACTCGGGAGGCTGAGACAGTAGGATTGCCTGAGCCCAGGAGTTTGAGGTTGCTGTGAGCTAGGCTGATGCCACGGCACTCGCCCCAGGCAAGAGAGTGAGACTCTGTCTCAAAAAAAAAAAAAAAAAAAAAAAGTTTATTCCCTTTTGTTAAATGACTAGGAAAAGGGTGGGCTGGCAGAACAGAAAAACTTTTTGATAATATCCACTCTATTCTAGTCAAAAACATCAAAGGAAAATCTGCCCCTTCCCATGGTGTCAGCCGTGCCAAACAGAGACACCTATGTCTGACCCCACATGGCAGCAGTTAGGGAGGGCAAGTTGGCCCTCTGCTTCCCCCACAGGGGTGATATCAGCAGGGCCAAGTGGGAGTGAACTTCTACCCTATCTTCCCAGTAGCAAAAAGGCGGAACAAAGCTACCCAAAGTGGTGCTAGCTGGCACTCCACTTTCCGTGCTGGGGTAGTGTCAGTGGGGCTATCCCCACATGGCAGCAATGAGGCGGTGTCAGTCAGCCCTCCATTCCTCATTCCCCAACCTAGTGCTGGGAGATGGCCCAGCAGGAAGTTGAACTACCCCTCCCCTCAGTGGCAACAGGATAGAACAAAACAGGTGAGGCAGTACTCAGCTTCTCCCCAACTCCCATGTCAACAAGGCCCAACAGGGAGCAGAACTTCTAATCTGACCTAGCAGCTTCAAAGTCATACAAGCCAGTACTATGCTTTTGCCAGGGAGGTGTCAGCAGGGCTGAGCGGAGAGCTGAACTTTCACTTCATCCATTGGCAACAAGGTGGGGTGAGGTGGTGCTTCACTTTGGCCAGTGTCAGCAGGGTCCAGTAGAGCGCTATATATCCACCCCAACATAGACCTGCACACCACATCTAAACAGGGTGATTGCCTGCAAAAGAGGAAGGATAGAATGCAAAATCTCACGACATAATATCCAAAACACAATAGAAAATCACTCATTATTACCAAGAACCAGAAATATCTCAACTTGAATGAGAAAAGAAAATCCACAGACTCTAACACAGAGAGGACACAGATGTTGAAATTACCTGGCAAGGGTTTTAAAGCAATCATTATAAAAATGCTTCAATAAGCAATTAAAAATATGCTTGAAACAAATGAAAAAAAGTCTCAGCAAAGAAAAAGAATGTATAAAGAAGAACTAAATAAACATTTTAGAATTAAAAAATATAATAAAAATTTTAAAGCTCACTGGATGAGCTATACCAGAATAAATATGACAGAGGAAAGAATCAGTTAACTTGAAGATAGAACAACAGAAATTACCAAATTTGAACAACAGAGAAAATACACTGAAAAGAAATGAATAGAGCCTCAGGGTCTTGAGGGACGATAACAAAAGGACAGAACATTCATATCACTGGAGTTCCAGAAACAAAGAGAAGAAAGAGTATGGGGCCAAAACAGTATTTGGAAAAAATAATGGCTGAAAACTTTCCAAAGGTTAAAATGTTGACACTAAAAGACTGTGATAAATTACTTATGTATAACGTAATACATAGAGCAACCACTAAAAAATACATACAAACATATACATTTAAAACCTGTATAGATAAACCAAAATTGAATTATTAAAAAAGGTTCAAGCAACACACAGCAAGGAAAGAAAAATGAAGAGGAACAAAAAACTAAAGGAACAAACAGAAAACACAAAACAGCAAATTGAAGCCTTAACATAACAATTACATTAAGTGTAAATGATCTAAACCAACCAATTAAAAGACAGATTGGCAGAGTGGTTAAAGAAACATGACTCAAACATGCTGTCTACAAGAAATTTACTTCAAACATGATATAGGCAGGTTGAAAATAAAAGGGTGTAAAAATATATGCCATGCAAAAGAACTTGTCTTTTGATTTAGAACAAAGAAAATTCTCAGAGGTAGAAGGACATTACATAATGATAAAAAGAGTCAATTCCCCTAGAAGACACAGCAAATCTAAATGTGTATGCACCAAACAACAGAGCTTCAAAATACATGAAGGAAAAACTAATAGAAATTAAAGAACAAATAGATAAATCCACAATTATACTTAAAACTTCAGCATCTCTCTCTCAACAACTAATAGAATTACTAGATGAAAATCAGTAAGTATATAGAAGAACTGAATACCACTTTCAACCAACAAGGTCTAACTGACATTTAAAGAACATTCTACCCACCAACAGCAGAACAGACATTCTTTTCAAGAGCACATGGATCCTTCACCAAGGCAGATCATCTCCTGTCTCATAAAATGATTCCAAACAAATGTAAAAGAATCAAAATCGGCCAGGCATGGTGGCTCACGCCTGTAATCCTAGCTCTCTGGGAGGCCAAGGTAAGCGGATTGTTTGAGCTCAGGAGTTCGAGACCAGCCTGAGCAAGAGCAAGACGCTGTCTCTACTAAAAAAATAGAAAGAAATTAGCTGAACAACTAAAAAAATATATATATAAAAAATTGGCCAGGCATGGTGGTGCATGCCTGTTGTCCCAGCTACTAGGGAGGCTGAGGCAGTAGGATTGCTTGAGCCCAGGAGTTTGAGGTTGCTGTGTCCTAGGCTGACGGCACGGCACTCTAACCCAGGCAACAGAGTGAGATTCTGTCTCAAAAATAAAATAAAATAAAATAAAATAAAATAAAATAAAATAAAATAAAAGCAGTGTTGAGACGGGAATTTACAGGACTAAATATATACATTAGAAAAAAGGAAAACTCTCAAACAAATAATCTAAGTACTCATCCCACCTTAAGAAACTACAAAAACAACAGCAAAATGTTAGGTTGGTGCAAAAGTAATTGCAGTTTCGGATGTGAATTTTAAATTGTAATTAGGCTCAAACGCATCTTTACTAATCAAAATAGGAACCATTACAATCAACACATTTTTGCCAACAAGAAACAAGTTTGTTTATTCCTGTAGTGTAAAAATCCGTCCTTCGGGATTTGACGAATTCTTAGAAAGCATTTTCTGCATCCTGCTGGTTGTGGAAGCATTTTCCCTGTGAAAAGTTGTTGAGATGCTTGAAGAAGTGGTAGTCAGTTGGTGGGAGGTCAAGTGAATATGGTGGATGAGGTAAAACTTCATAGCCCAACTCGTTCAACTTTTGAAGTGTTGGTTGTGTGATGTGTGGTGGGGCGTTGTCATGGAGAAGAATTGGGCCCTTTCTGTTGACCAATGCCAGCTGCAGGCATTGTAGTTTACGGTACATCTCATCGATTTGCTGAGCATGCTTCTCAGATATAATGGTTTTGCTGGGATTCCGAAAGCTGTAGCGGATCAGACCCGCAGCAGACCACCAAACAGTGACCATGACCTTTTTATGATGCAAGTTTGGCTTTGGGAAGTGCTTTGGAGCTTCTTCTCAGTCCAATCACTGAGCTGGTCATCACCAGTTGTCATAGAAAATCCACTTTCATCACATGTCACAATCCCATCGAGAAATGGATTGTTGTTGTTGCACAGAAGATGACACATCAAAATGACGATTTTTTTGATTTTCAGTCATGAGGCACCCACTTACCGAGCTTTATCACCTTTTCAATTTGCTTCAAATGCCAAATGACCATAGAACGGTTGATGTTGAGTTCTTTGGCAACTTCTCATGTAGTTGTAAGAGGATCAGCTTTGATGATTGCTCTCAATTGGTCGTTGTCAACTTCCGATGACTAGCCACTGTTCCTCATCTTCAAGGCTCTCCTCTCCTTTGCAAAACTTCTTGAACCACCACTGCACTATACATTCAGTACCAGTTCCTGGGCCAAATGTGTTTTTTTTTTTTTTTTTGAGACAGAGTCTCACTCTTTTGCCTGAGCTATAGTGCCATGGCGTCAGCCTAGCTCACAGCAACCTCAGACTCCTGGGCTCAAGTGATCCTACTGCCTCAGCCTCCCGAGTAGCTGGGACTACAGGCATGTGCCACCATGCCCAGCTAATTTTTTCTATATATATATTTTTAGTTGTCAAGCTAATTTCTTTCTTTCTATTTTTAGTAGAGACGGGGTCTCACTCTTGCTCAGGCTGGTCTTGAACTCCTGAGCTCAAACAATCCACCTGCCTCGGCCTCCCAGAGTGCTAGCATTACAGGTGTGAGCCACCACGCTCGGCCCTAAACAAAATATTAACAAATAGAATCCAGCAATGTATAAAAATAATTATATATCACAAGTAACTGAGGTTTATTCCAGGGATACATGGCTGGTTTAATATTTGAAAATCAATGCAATCCACCTATCGAAATAAAAATAAAAACTACATGATCACATCAAATAATGTAGAAGAAGCATGTGACTAAATTCAACATCCATTCGTGATAAAAGCTCTCAGCAAACTAGGAATACAAGGTAACTTCATATACCTAGTAAAGAACATCCACCAAAAAACTAGAGCTAACATCGAACTTAAGGTTGAAAGATTGAATGCTTTCTCCCTAAGATCAGAAATAAGGCAAGAATGTTTGCTCTTACCACTGCTATTCAACATAGTACTGGAAGTTCTTCTACTCAGCTCAATAAGCCAAGAAAACAAAATAAAGGAATAAATATTGGAAAGGAAGAAATAAAACTGTGTCTATTCACAAATAACATGATTATTTATGTAGAAATTCTTAGGGTCCACACATACATACACACACACACACACGCACACACACACAAACACCTACTAATATATATAACAAATTGGATGGATCTTAAGGGAATTATGTTAAGTGACAAAGCTAATCTCAAAAGGTTATGTACTATCTGATTCCATTTATATAACATTCTTAGTGATAAAATTATGAAGATGGAGAACAGATTAATGGTTATTAAGGTTTAGGGACATGGAAGGAGAGGTGATCGTGACTATACAGGAGTAGTAGGATCTTTGTGGTTACAGAAAAGTTTTATATCTATTTTGATGGTGGTTACACCATCTACACAAATCTATGCTCATGTTAAAAATGCACAGAATTTTGGGACAACAGGATATCCACCTCCAAAAGAATGAAGTTGGACTCCTACCTCACATTATATACAAAAATTAATTCCAAATGGATGAAAGACTCAAGTGTAAGAGATAAAATTATAAAATTCTCAGAAGAAACAGGCATAAGTTGTCATGAACTTGAATTAGGCAGTGGTTTCTTAGATGTAAGACCAATAAGCAACAAAAGGAAAAAAATGTATAAATTAGACTTCATCAAAATTAAAGATTTTTGTGCTGCAAAGGATACCATCAAGAAAGTGAAAATGCAACCCACACAGTGAGAGGTAATTTTTGCGAATCATCTATCAGATAAGGGACTTGAATCCAGAATATATAAAAACCTCCTAAAACTCAATAATAAAAAAATTACCACATTTTAAAGTCAACAAAAGATTGGAATAGATATTTCTCCAAAAAAGATATATAAGTGGCCAATAAGCACATGAAAATATGCCCAACGCCACTAGAAATTAGGGAAATGAAAATCAAAACCATAATGAGATACAAATTCACTCTCACTAGGATGGCTATAACTGAAAGGACAGATAATAAAAGATAAGGGTGAGGATGTAGCAAAATTGGAATCTTCATAAACTGATGGTGGGAATGTAAAATGGTACAGCTGTTTTGAAAATCTATCTGGCAGTTTCTCAAAAGGTTAACCATGGGCCGGGCACGGTGGCTCACGCCTATAATCCTAGCTCTCTGGGAGGCCGAAGCGGGCGGATTGTTTGAGCTCAGGAGTTCGAGACCAGCCTGAGCAAGAGCGAGATCCCGTCTCTACAAAAAATAGAAAGAAATTAATTCGACAACTAAAAATATATAGAAAAAAAGAATTAGCTAGGCATGGTGGTGCATGCCTGTAGTCCCAGCTATGCGGGAGGCTGAGGCAGTAGGATCGCTTGAGCCCAGGAGTTTGAGGTTGCTGTGAGCGAGGATGACACCATGGCACTCTAGCACAGTGAGACTCTGTCTCAAAAAAACAAAAAAAGAAAAGTCTTCAGCTGAGATCTTTCAGAGGGGCTGTAAAGTACCTCATTCAGATGAAGATAGGTGTTCATATAGTGTATCATTTAAACCAGGACACTTTTGAGAGTGAAAGGAGGCACTATTAGTAATTACTCTGGAATGGGGATTGGCAAATATTTTCTAAAGAGAGCCAAATAGTAACTACTTTAGGCTTTGGAGGCCACATAAAGTCTCTGTCACATAGTCTTCGCTTTCTTTTTAACTCTTCAAGAATGTAAAGACCATTCTTAGCCCAGACACCATGAGAAAACACGCCAGGATATTTGGCCATGGGTTTGGGGACAACAGCCATCAGGTCTGTTCTGGTCAAATAGGTATGTATAGTTATCCTAGCTGAAGGCCTAATTTGTGATCTAATTCAAAATTTGGCATGAAGAATAAATATGTGTATTAATCAGGGTTCTCCAGAGAAATAACCAATATGTGAGATAACAGATGAAGAGACAGACAGATAAATAAAGAGATTTATTATAAGGAATTGGTTCATGTGATTATGGAATATGGTAAGTCCCAAGATCTGCAGAACGAACTGGCAAGCTAGAGACCCAGGAGAGCTGATTGGTTTAGTTCCAATCTGAGTTCGAAGGCCTGAGAACCAGATGAGCAAATGGTGTAGGTCCAGTTTAAAGGCCAGCAGGTTGGAGACCCAAGAAGAGCTGATGTTTCAAGTCCAACAGCAGGAAAAAAAGCTGATGTCCCAGTTCAAAGGCAGTCAGGCAGGAAGAATCTTCTTACTTGGGGAGCCTTTTAGTTCTATTCAGGCCTTCAACTGATTGACACACTGACTTTGGGAAGGGCAATCTGCTTTATTCAGTCTACCAATTTAAAGGCTAACCTTATCCAAAAACACCCAGAATGATGTTTGACCAAATACCTGGGTACCCTGTGGCCCAGTCAAGTTGACACATAAAATTAACCTTCACAGTATGTATATTACAAATACATGAAACAATCTCACTGAATGGGCTAGGGTAAGTATGATGACCTAAAAAACTTTGAAAATAAGTGGAGTGTATAAGACTAAAGGCAAAAAAATCTATACACAGCACCACACTACAGCTGATCAAGTTGTTTCCAATAGGGGCATATGGATTAACAATTCTTTTTTTTTTTTTTGAGACAGAGTCTTGCTCTGTTGCCTGGGCAGGAGTGTTGTGGCGTCAGCCTAGCTCACAGCAACCTCAAACTCCTGGGCTCAAGCGATCCTTTTGTCTCAGCCTCCCGAGTAGCTGGGACTACAGGCATGCGCCACCATGCCTCGCTAATTTTTTTTCTATATATTTTTAGTTGTCCAGCTAATTTCTTTCTATTTTTAATAGAGATGGGGTCTCACTCTTGCTCAGGCCGTTCTCCAACTCCTGATCTCAAGCGATCCTCCCACCTCAGCCTCCTAGAGTGCGAGGATTACAGGCGAGAGCCACTGCGCCCAGCCCCAGATTAACAATTCTGATACTGCCATAGATACACACTGGAATTGAACAATTAAGTAAATGGATAGCAGATGGTGGAAGCCATGTTTCTCACTGTTGGAGTGGGAGGTTATAGCCAAGCAAAGGGAGAAGGCTAGAATGATTCACATGATGATAACAGATTAGAGTTGAAGACATCAGTATGATGTCATGTTTAGCTCAATACACAGTCATCCCTCAGTATTCACAGGGGAATGGTTTCAAGACCCCCCATGGATACCAAACTCTGCAGATACTCAAGTCTCTTACATAAAATGGTATAGTATTTGCATATAACCTACACACATCTTCCCACATATTAATACTTTAAATCATCTCTAGATTATTTATAATACCTAACACACTGTAAATGCTATGTAAATAGTTGTTACAGTGTATTGGTCTTTATTTGTATTATTTTTATTGTTGTATTGTTATTTTCATTTTTTTGGAATATTTTCCATCCACAGTTGGTTGAAGCAGTGGATGCCAAAGCCATGAATATGGAATGTCAACTATAGATACACATGGTTACATAAATATTTATAAATATGTATACATACATATGTATATTTATACATACACACTTATATTTCCTTGTTCTGTCACCTGAGAGGGCCTAGAAGCAATGACACTCCAGTAGCAACAAGCACATCTAGTGCCCAGAGTTGGTGTCTGTAACCTTTCTCCAGCGAAAAGGATCCCTTGGAGAAACAGCTAATTCTAGGATTGAGGCAGGGAATACAGAAGATGAGCCTGAAGCATCTTGTAGTGCCAAAAAGTAAAGAAGTACTCAAAAAAAAAAAAAAAAACCACTCCACAATGATGGGAGTATGTCAAATGAAAGAGCTCCCAAGGCCAAAGTTGGAACAATTTAACAATTTGAGCAAGAAAATAAAGTAGTATTGGATTATAATTCAGAGTATAAAATACCCATGACTGCATAATAAATGAATAAACAAATGGTTAAGAACAGACAAATCCCCTCCCCCACAGAAGAATACTAAATAATTTATGTAGATATTCCACCTCAAGGAGGTGGAAGATAATTCCCCATTGCTTATGTGTGGACAACGCATAGTGACTTCCTTCCAAAGAGTATGGTATGGAATGCAGGGGGAGTAACTTTAAAGAGGAGAACTCTGACAAATACTGCCTCAGCCAGGTGATCAAGGTTTAACATCGTCAGTGATAAGTAATGTTGATAACACATATCCTTGCTGTGATTCATGAGAATTACGTGTTACCTCTATGGTCTTCCTCCCAAGAATACATAACTTCAGTCTAACTATGAGAAAAACATCAGATAAATACCAAATGAGGGGCATTCTACAAAATGATCAGTACTACTGCCAAGGTCATCAAAAACAAAGAAAGTCTGAACAACTTAGGTAAAAAGTAAGGAAATATGAATGAAGTATGGACCTTAGTTAATAATAATGTATTAATACTGGTTCATTAATCACAACAAATGCACCACACTAGCATGAGATGTTAATAATCGGGGAAACTGGGTGTGGGGTATATGGGAACTCTCTGGACCATCTTTGCCATTTTTCTGTATATCTCAAACCATTCTAAAAAATAAAGTTTATTTTTTTAAAAAAGTTCACTAAAAAAGAATAAGTATGATACCGCTTGGCTAGAAGAGATAGAGAGGCCCAGAGCAGAGGCAGTTTCTCTGGTACCTAAAGTCTTCTCACCCACACAGTCTGTTGAGACCTTTGACCTAATACACAGACTCTGAAGCAGATCGCCTAGGTTTGAATTCTGGCTTTACCACTTACTAGCTGGGTAACTTTTAGCAAATTACTTAGCCTCTCTGTGAACCTCATCTCTTAAAATAGGAATGACAGTTCCTACGTTGTCATGTTGTAATAAGGATTAAATGAGTTAATACATGTAAAGTGCTTAAATGAGCGCTGGCACACAGTAAATTCTATATAAATATTCTGTAAAATAAAAAAAACTGTGATGACTAAAAGTTCATTTAGTAGTTAGCTGTAATCACACAAGGTAAGGAAATGTGAAGTTGGTTGTTATGAACCAAGTTGTGGTTGCCATAGATATGTCAGAACCTTCACAGCCATTGTTAGGAAATTGCCAGACCCTTTATAAGTGAAGGACTGAGTTGTGTGAATCTGCCAAGAATGCCAGAAAGCACAATCTACCTTCCTGTTACTCGATACATTTTACATCTTTCATCCAAAAAGAACTAAGTTTTTATCAGATAAAGAGTCACCTCAAGGTAAGCAAAATAGGTCATTATCTTCGTTTTACAGATAAGGTACCTGAGAATGGTAGGTTTAATTTGGGTGATTTCTCTTCAGGCTACCCAGAAGAGGCACTGGAAATAAAAGATAGGATCAGTAATCCTTGGTTTAGTTGTTTTCCCATTTGGTTATCCTATCTGCCCTTCCTTGTAAAGGAAGAACTTGTGTGATGCCAATTTGACCCTTCTTGGTGGCACTGACAAATACAGAGAGCCTGAGATCAAGCCAGGAAGCTCTGCCAATTATCAGGAAATAGACATGAAGCTGTTACTGGCCTCCTCTCAAAGGTAGATGGGTATCATGGAACTCAGACAATTAGGCTCTGGTGTTTCAGGCTCCAGGTCTTATCGGCTTCATGAGCAAAGCTGGAATAAGGTTGGTTTTGATCACAGGCCATATATAAGGCTTCCCTTTTGCTTGTGTACAAATTTATTTATTTATTTATTTTTAATTTCAAAATATTATGAGGGTATAAACATTTTGGTTACATATAAGGTTTCCCTTTTGTCTGGCATAAGCCAGAGCCATTCTCCAGGAGGTCCTTATGGGAAGTCTAATGATCTCCTAGGGAACGAGCTATGTTCTAAGAAATGCTGTGAAATGTATTTGCGAGTGGCAATTTTCCAAAACAGCGGATGACTGGATGACTCTGCAGAACCCTGCTAAGTTATCCATTAATAAGCTGGCACATAAATTGTGCTCATTAGATAGCTAAGCAAAGCCCAACTAAGCACTGACTGAAAGGCTTTGCTAATCCAACCAGAGCTTCAACATACAGTCATCCCTCAGTATATGGGCAACTGGTTCCTGGACACAAAAATGTACCAAAATTCATGCATACTCAAGCCCTGCAGTCGGCCCTGCGGAACCCACGTATAGGAAAAGTTGGCTCTCTGTATACATGGGTTTTGTATCCCTGGAATATCCACATATAAGTGGACCCATGCAGTTCAAACCTGTGTTGTTCAAGGGCCAACTGTAATTAGTTATTAAGGAAATGTAAATCAAAACTACAGTAAGATACCTATCTCACACCAACTAGGATAGCTATAAACAAACAAACAAAAAAAAGACCAAGTGTCAGCAAAGATGTGGAGAAATTGGAACCGTCCGGCATTGCTGGTGGGAATGTTATAGTCACTTTGCACGACAGTCTGGCAGCTCCTCAAAAGGTTAAACATAGATTTATCATATGACTCAGCAATGACTAGGTATGTACCCAAAAGAAATGAAACTTATATACAAATGATTATAGGAGCATTACTCATAAGAGCCAAAACAATGCACACGTCCCTCAACTGATTTCTCATTTACTTTCTTCCCTTAACATTTAAGAAACATGAATCATGATCCGACTACTAACCTCTTGCTGGTCTCGGCTAAGGACAACTGAGGAGGCACCAAGGTAGTATGACAATTTTTCCCTAGACCCGTGCCACTATTTCCTCCCATGTATCTGTCCCTCAAGGGACAAATCTTCATAATTACATATTGTTAGGGAAAGTGATTAAGCAGTGTCTGCAAGATTGAGGCCAGGATTGAGAGATGATGGCCGATTCTACAACGTAAGTGAATCAGGGAAAAAAAGCATCCTTGGAGGCTTTGGGGAGGGGTTCCCACACCACCTTCTACCACCTTGGCTGGGCCTTTTATGGTACATGCATTGGGAATAAGTACTGCAGGCAGAGTCCCAAACACTAAGGAGTAAAACTCTTTGTTTAGCTGAAAAACTGATTTTTAAGGCTTTGGCTCATTTTTCCTTTCTATTTCCAGGAATGTAACCATCCTCTTCGTTGGCTTGGACAACTCTGGCAAAACCTTTCTTGTGGAGGCGTTCCAAAGACGTAAGGAACTAAGAGCATTAGACACTGGTGTAGGTCTCCCATGGACTCCAGGGTCTAATGAAATAATCATTCCTTCTTAGCATTACTTCATGGGCCTCAGTTTCCCACTGTTTGAGGATAAATACCTCCCAACACACACATACGCGTCTCCCCCAGCCCCCTCAGGTGTTATCAGTCTGTTTATGTAATGTCTCTCACCTGCTCCTTTCACAAGATGTCCTCATTGAAAATCCTTTCATAGTGTCAGTATGAATGAGCTCAAACTATGTAAAGCATTGCAGTCAATTATGAAGGATAGCACATTTGAAATGGTGTCTAGTTTCAGAGCTCAATTGAAGTGGAATTTGGTCTAGATAAGAAAGACAAGTGTGGGATGACAAAGAAGTTTAATAACGTGAAACTCTTTGTGACAGCTAATATAGAGAGTTCGAGCTTGAGTAATGTCAGTTCAGAGATGTGCAAGTTTAATACCAGGTCTCCAGTTTAATATCTTGACATTTCAAGAAGCAGTTACACAGAATTTCAGGAAGCTTAACTATACTAGTTGAGAAGGCCCAGCTAGTTGCTAGTCAACCAAACAGGCCAGCATCATATCTGGCATTAGGGTGCCTTCCATCAGTGCTTATTGAATAAATGAAGGGGTGTGATGACGTGGCTGAGTTTTACATACCCTGGCAGCCCTCAGCAAAGAATGGGAAAGGGCTAACCTGACTCCTCTGCCACTGGCCTACTTGAAGCCCTCTTCGATTTCCTTGATGCGTAGCCGCAGCCTTCTGGCTGATCTCTTCATCTCCAGCTGTATCCCCAGTATTCAGTCCACACAATTACCAAAAGGACTTAATGCAAATATCTGATTATAGCACTCCCCTGCTCAAAATTGTTCAATAGTTCCCCACTGTTTTCGAGATAAAATTTAAGTTCCTTAGCAGCACACAAGGCCCTCCATGAGTTGGTCCCTGATTCCTCCTCCAGCTTCATTTCCTATGCTTCCCATACGTGCCCTCCCATACAGCCAAAACGAACAACTTGCCATCCCTCTGCCACCACTGCGTTCTAGTTCACATGGCCGTGCTTTCCGTACACACTGGCTCGCTACCTAGCATTTCATCCCCACCACTGTCTATCTGCTTAATCAAGTGCCTCAAGTCACAGCATAACTTGAACTCAGGAAAGCCTCACCTAACTCCCAGAGCCTCCTTCCTTGGCTCCCACTCTATTCCGCTCGTCCCTCTAGCACGTACTTACCACAATATCATCTCGCAACTGCAAGTCCATCCCCTAGACTGTGAGCCCCTTGAGCAGAGGTAATGGATCTTTTCATCTCTGTATCTTTAGCCTCTGTACTTTTTGCATCTTCAGGTAGGTACTCCATAAATATTTGTGGAATGAACGTTCTCCCCCATTCCACCATTCCCGAGGCTACGTGCTGCCTTTTTTCTAACTTTTTCCCCTGCCCCAGTGGCACTCCAGGCACCACATTTTAGCCAGTGGTTCAGCCTGCTATCCCCCCTTCTAGGCAGCAAATTTGACTCCTTGCTTCTCCCAATTTTCTAATAGGCAGAAATGGTAAGAAGGTAAACAGCAGTAGGAAAAATCAAGGAGCCAGGATAAATCATAAAATTACTGATAGAAGTGGGGATAATTTTCTAGAGCCCCAACTCAGCCTCACCCCTGGATTCCCATTCAGTCTGGGTGGTAATATGCACATGTATATTTTAAGAACGCCCCAGGGGTTTCTGAAAGCCAGCCAGCTTTGGGAAGCACTCATCTGGAATTAACCGTATGCTACTTTGTGAGAACAGTGTCTGCTTTCCATTTTAATTCCTAGAGGACAATGTCTGGAGTCTATTTAACTTATTTTGTTACTGCATAACTTGCCTTGTGCTCAGTGAATACCCTGGGGCTGATTCGTAAGTGTATTGGTTTATGGTTGCGACTACACCCACAGAGAAGTTTTTAATAGGCACTGATGTCACATTCTGAAGAATGTCTCAGGCCACCTCTTTTATGTAGAACCACTACAATCAATCTAGTAGGTTCCTCTGTGTTCAAAATTGAATGGCTCACCTCCCCTGCCCCTGCAAATGTTTTTTTTTTTTCTCAGCTTGTGGCCCCACTGATGAGCCTCCCTCTTCCCTATACACTCCTGCAAATGTTTTTAAGATGACTGCCAAGAACAGAAAATTGCCTGAGAAGAAAGTTCCAATCTACAAGTAGTAGCTTGTGTGAACATTTGAAGATGCCAGCTAAAACATATGTTGGCACACAAACCATTATTAATGATGATATCATTCACTATAAATGTTTTGCCTGACATGGTCACGTGGGGCAAGAAACCCAAGCGTGAGCTCAAGCAGGTGCCCTAAATGAGGACATTTGGACTAGTTACCTCTCAAACCAGCTATACATTTCAATCACCTGGGGAGCTTTTTTAAAAAACATGATTCTTGAGTCCCACGTAAGATCTATGGAATCAGACCCTCAGAGAATCAGGCCTACTGTCATAGGTCTAAAAAGCTCCACAGGTGATCATGGAGAACAGTGACTACTGAGAACCAATGACTAGAATCACCTGGGGAGCTTTCAAACCTACTTATCCTGGACATGGAGATTCAGATACTTTGGTCTGGAGAGGCCCCATGGAAGCTATATCTTAACAAGCTGAGATGCTGTTAAGATGATGCTGAGACACAACCAGGCATGAGTTTCCTGGCTCTCTCGGGCAGTAGTACTCAAACTTTAAAGTGCGGAAGAATCACCTAGGATTTTGTTAACTATAGGGACGTTGTTAAACATGCAAACGCTTGGATCCCAAGCCTAGAGATTTCAGTTGATTTGGTCTAGGGTAGGCCTTAACAATCATCCCCATGTAACTCTGAAGCATGTGGTTCCCAGACCATGCATTATGAAACACTCTGCTAGGGATATAGAGATGAATTAGATACAGTACCTGTCCTCAGGGTGTTTATAAATTAACAGAGGAAATAAGAGAAATGTAAATTGTCAGGGAACAACTGCTCATCACATGTAGGGTTCACCAAAACCAGACTGCATTATTGAGGAACTGGTAAGGTTTAAAGTAGAAAGAAAAAGAAAACTAGGGAAAATGTTGTTTTCTCTGACAGGGAAAAAAATAATATAAAGCTTGTCTCAATGCAGAAAACAAAATTTTAAAATTACCTTTAGAGTTTTAACCTATTCATTTATTATTATTATTTTTGAGATGGAGTCTCAATTGGTTGCACTGGGTAGGGTGCAGTGGTGTTATCCACAGCTGACCGCAACCTCAAGCTCCTGGGCTCAAGTGATCCTCCTGCCTCAGCATCACGAGTAGCTGGGACTACAGGCATGTGCCACTATGCCCGGCTAATTTATTTCTATTTTTAGCAGAGATGGGGTCTTTCTTGCTCAGGCTGGTCTCAAACTCCTGAGGTCAAGCAATCCTCCCGCCTTGGCCCACAGTGCTAGGATTATAGGCGTGAGCCACCATGCCCGGCCCTTCATTTATTATTATTATTTTTTTTTGAGACAGAGTCTGGCTCTGTTGCCCTGGCTAGAGTGCCGTGGCATCAGCCTAGCTCACAGCAACCTCAAACTCCTGGGCTCAAGCGATCCTCCTGCCTCAGCCTCCCGAGTAGCA
>CAUYSK010061107.1:0-29604 GCA_963575035.1 Avahi laniger
TTGGTTTCAGTTTTATTAAGGTAAAATTTAAGTAAAATGAATGCAATCTACTCAGATAGGAATCCCACGTAAGGAAATACAATAACAACATGTAAACATCAAAAAAATTTATTAAATATTAAAAACAAAAATGCACATATAAGAATAACATCTATTGGACGTTGGGTGGGGGGAGGAGGGAGGGGGGAAGGGGAGGAGGGAGGAGGGAGGAGAGGAGGGGTATATGCATGCACAAAGAGTGCAATGTGCACCACCCAAATGATGGACATCATTGAAACTCGGACTGGGGGCGGGAGAGGGGGGCAAGGGCAACATATGTAACAGAAACATCTGTACCCCCATAATATGCTGAAATAAATAAAAAAAAATTAAAAAAAAAAAGAAAAAAAAATATTTGGTTTGAGAGATAACTTGCTTGCTCTTAAAGTTTTAGGGTATCATTTTCTAAAGTGTGTTATGCAGGATAGAAACCAGTGAGGCCAAATGTGACCACCCTGGAGATAAGATACACCCTCTCTAAGGAATGACTTACTGCTCAGCTACAGGACAAGCAGTCAGCAGACTGTATTCAGCAGACTGCCTCCCACTCCCAGCTCCTTCAGGGTGGGCCTCAGCTGCAGAGAGTCACCTTCCCCATCTTCCTTACTTGGTGACTGAGGGAGAATATAGTATAAAGAACTTGGGCCAAGCAGAGCCACTCTGATGGACAGTGTTTCCCCTCAGCACCCCAAACTCCATCTCAATATCTGTTTCAGAGAGCACAACCCCCACTACCAGAAAAATGGATGCTTATTAAATGTTTAAGAATCACTGGATTAAATACAATCATCTGGGTTTTTTTTTTTTTTTTGGTCCACTTCTGAAATTCTTAGAGACTTAACGTATCTTTATACATTGTGAATCATTGAAACCAAACTACTGTGCAGTGTTTCCCCAACTTGACAGTCCCTTCCCTCCAGAGAGTTTCACCTGTTAAATTATACACACAGTAGGCCAGTAGCCTCAGGCTGGCTCTGTACTTTGAGTTCCTACATAACAAACTACAACCTGACTTAGTACATAAACAAAACAAAACTACTTAACTTAGTAGTACATTTTGTAAACAAAAACCAGGTTTCAGCCAATCACAAACAGCTAAGCTTCAGCCAATCACAAACATCCAACTGATCAGACCAAGCCCAACTAAGGTAAATGCCTCATCACATCATGGCTAAATAAGCTCTAGTCAATCAGGCGATTTCTGTATTTTTTCTATTGATAAGCCTATAAAAACTTGTTGTACATGATGCTATGTAGAGTTCTCTCAACCTCTTCTCGTTCTGAGTGCTGACTGATCCATGAATTCTTCTTTGCTTTAATAAATTCTTTTACATTTTATTTACCTAAAATTTTTCTTTTAATATACTAGGTTATTATTCTAAAGTAGGTTAGAGAATCAGCACAGCAATTCCCACAGCCCACTATTGGTTGACTTCTCAGCTCTGAACTTAGCTAAATATAGTTGAACATATTACATTCAATGTATCACCTATTGGAGAATAATAAATCTCTTTAGTTTTCTTTCTGCTCTGTAAAAACAATTTTACCTGATTTTTTTCTATATATTTTACACGTGACAAGAGAGAATTTCTTCATCTTATACATTCCCTGTGTCCTCAGGATAAATTCAAACTCTCCACTGGTTTTTCTTAGCACCCCAAGAACCTCCCGACATTTTTCCTCACTCCTGGTTACAGAACTGCTGATCTGTGCCATATTTATATAGTTTGAATTTACTACTTTAATTATTTGAATTTTTTATTTGTAAATTTTAATTTCAAACTTACAGAAAAGTCACAAGAGTAGTTTAAAAAAAATCCACGTACCCTTTGCCCACATTCACTTATTGTTGCTGTTTTGCCCCATTTGTTAGCCACATGCCATTTACCTATGTATCCATTTGTATGTATGTATATATGTATATATATTTACATGTATAAATTTTTCCTGAATCCTTTGAGAGTAAATTGTATATATTATGACCCTTTATCTTAAATATTTCAGTGTGCCTTTCTAATTCATTTCTAATTTTGTCAATTGATCCAGTAATGTTCTTTATAATATGTTTCCCTCTACTACAAAGAATCAGTCTAAGATCATGTATGGCTTTACCATGTCTATTTAGTCTCTTTTTATCTTAATACTCAGTTTGTCTTTTATGACAATAACATTTTAAAAGAACACAGTCCTTTAAAATATATATTTTAGTAGGATTATCTTTGTTTTAGGTTTGTTAGATATTTCTTCAGATTATAAATTTCCATCTGAAATGCTACATAGGTAATAGTGAGTCCTTTGGTGTATTGTACCCGTAAGCACATGATGTCCACCTGCCCCTCATTGTTGATATTAATTTTGCTTAATCGATATGTTTTCATTTTTTCTCTATAGTATATTTACTGTTTTTTCCCTTGCAAGTAGTAGGTAATTGGTGAGTAGAGTCTTAAAGATTGTGCAAATATTCTGATCCTTACTAAAGTTTCACCTCTATATTTAACATCTTTGTTTATTTATTGATTCAGTCTTTGAAAGAAATAGTATCAGTGTGGACTCATACCAATTTCAGTGACTCATTTTCCTCCCTAGTAGTTTATAATCCATTAATGCCTTTGTTTGTTTTGGTTCTCAGTTCTCCTAGATTTGGCTAGTAAGAGCTCCTTCAACATAACTCCTGTATATTTATGCCATACTCTAATGATTTTTTGTAGCACTTCTTTGCTTTCTGGTATAAAAAGATGTTCACTTTCATCTTGCAGTTTCCTTGTGCTAGTCCTGGGAACAGTCATTTCTCTGAGTATCCTTTTAGTGGGGAATGATTTTACAAACCAAGACTGCATTGCGTGCTCATTGATATTGAAGTGTCTTTGCATCTAGGTTCCTCCAGTGAACTCACATATGTACACTTATACATGCATGCACACACATAAACACATATTTAAAATCACAAGTCCATACCAATACCTCCAATTCCAATCTATCCGCACAGGGTGTTTTATTGCCTTCCCCCATTCTATTTCCATATTTGTGATTCTGTTTTCCTAGAGGGAGAATCTTGGATCCTAGTAATGTTAACACATACCTATATGCAAAATTACATAATTCATCTAAAATAGTTTCAGAATTCCTTCACATATACTACTACAACAATCAAATCTACTAAATTTGGTTTAGGATTGTTGTGATTGGTTTGCTGTAACTCTTACTCCCAATTCCTGTCAAGACTGAAGGAATACAGTCTAATAGTGCGTTCATAAGTTTCTTGTAATTGTTCTTATTCTTTTATTTCATTTTTTTTTTCTTTGTTGGTCTCATCCCCTTTCCTTTCAATGTGGCTATGCTCTTCATTTGGAATGCAGTTAGGTGCATTTATTTCAGTTTCGATTATTTTCCTTCTCTCTATCCTTGTTGATTTAATTTTATTTTTTAAATATGTAGGCTAGTAACATACTTATAAAAGTTAAATATGTACAGAAACATTCAGAGAAATGTCCTTTTCCATATCCCTTCCACACCATTTCTCCAACTTCTTGAAGAGAACACATTATATTGCTTTGTGGTTTATCATTTCTCTGATTTTTAAATAAAAATAAGCAGATATATGAATATTTTTTCTTTTCCTTTGCTTTGTTCTATAAAAAATATTGTCTTTTTGATAAAAGTCATTTTAACTGGAGTGATATATCTCATTGTAGTTTTCATTTACATTTCTTTGATGATTAGTGAAGTTGAGCATTTTTTCAAATACCTGATAGCCATTTGTCTTCTTTTGAGAAATGTCTATTCAGATCTTTTGTCCATTTTTAAATCAGATTATTCGTATTTTTTCTATTGAGTTATGTGAGCTCCTTATATATTAAGGTTATTAATCAATTATTAAATGAGTAGTTTGCAAACATTTCCTCTCATTCTATGGGTTGTTTTTTCACTTTGTTGATTGTTTCCTCTGCTGTACTGAAGATTTTTAGTTTAATGTGATCCTATTTATCCATTTTTGCTTTGGTTACTTGTGCTTTTAAGGTCTTACTCAAGACATCTTTTCCCATTAATGTCCTCAAATGTTTCCACAATGTTTTCTTTTAGTAGTTTCATAGTTTCAAGTCTTACATTTAACTCTATAATCCAGTTTTAGTTGATTTTTATATATGGTGAGAAATAGAAGTATAGGTTTATTTTTCTGCATATGGATATCCAGTTTTTCCACAACATTTACTGAAGAAACTATCCTTTCCCCAATATGTGTTCTTGGTGCCTTCATTGAAAATGAGTTGACTGTAAATGCATGAAATTATTTCTGGGTTCTCTATTCTGTTCCATTGGTCTATGTGCCTGTTTTCATTCCAGTACCATGCTGCTTTAGTCACTATAGCTTTGTATTAATATTGAAGTCAGGTAGTGTGATGCCTCCCACTTTGCTCTTTTTACTCAGGCTTGCTTTGGCTATTCTGAATCTTTTGTGGTGTCATGTAAAGACAGATAATAACAAAATACAGTAAGGCTATGGAGAAAGGAGAAACCTTGCTGTGGGAAGGCAAATTAGAGAGCCTCTATGTAGAACAGTATGGAGGTTCTTCAAAAAACTAAAAACAGAATGACCATATGATCCAACAATTCCATTCTGGGTATATATCCAAAAGAAAGGAAATCAGTGTATAGAAGAGATACCTGCATTCTTATGTTTATTGCAAGACTATTCCAAATAACCAAGATATGGAATCAACCTAAGTTTCCATCAACAAAAGAACAGATAAAGAAAAAGTGGTACATATACACAATGGAATATTATTTATCCATAAAAAGAATGACATCTTGTCATTTGCAACAACATGGATGAAACTTGAGGACATTATGTTAAGTATTTGAAATAAACCAGGCACAGAAAGTCAAATATCACATGTCCTCACTCATATTTGGGGCTAAAAAATTATTGATCTTATGGAGATAGAGAGTAGAATGATGACTACCAGCGGCTTGGCAGGGTAATGGGGAGGGGGCATAAACAGAGGTTGGTTAATGGGTGGAAAAATACAATTAGATAGAAAGAACAAGATCCAATGTTCAGTAGCACAACAGGGCAACCAACTGTAGTTAATAATAATGTATTACATATTTCACAATAACTAGAAGAATGAAATTGGAATGTTCCTAACATAAAGAAATGATAAATACTTGTGGTGACGGATATGGTAATTACCTAATTTGATCATTACACATTGCATGCTTATCTCAAAATACCACATGTACTCCATAAATATGTAGAACTATTATGTATTCATAAAAATTAAAAATTAAAAAAATAAAATGAATAACATACTATATATACACTTTTGCCTTCCCACTCTTTTTTTACTTAACAATATGTCACTCTATATTACATCATAGAGATCTTCCTCCTTCCTTTTTATAGCTGAATATTACTCCAGTCTGTGTGTATGTACCTTAGTTTTTTGAACCTATCTCCTGTGTTTGGACATTATTTACTCCTATAATTGAGGTCCTTTTAAGGCAGAACATGTAGTCTATTTATTTCTGTGTTACTATCACCTAGCAGCCTCTGACACATAGCAGCCCCTCTTGAAATGCTTGTGCAGTGGATGGCTGAATATATTTGTATAAAGTGTATGCAAACACTAATGTCTATTAAGCCCATTAATGTCAGTATTCACACTTGATATTTCTAGTAGAGTGCTGAAAAATATCTCTGTGTCTTTTCAGATTTACCAGGGAAGACTTCTTGGAAAAAGTAGAATTTCAGGAGTTTCTCAAATGTAGAAAATAAATATGTGTGTGCATATGAGTGTGTGAGCTATATGCATACAAAATTAAGTATGTCTGCATTTCCAGGCGAAAAAAAAAACAAAAAATGCCAGAGGAAATTTTTGAGTACCTTTTTATTTAATCTGTATAATCAGGTGTTTTTACTGATTGCTACATTTAATCCTCACAATAAGTCTATGAGGTAGATGTTATTATAATATTTTGAAAGATGAAGAAACCAAAATTTTAGAATATTCAATAGATTATTTAGGTTACTAATTATATTCAAGAACCCATGTTAATCTCACTCTAAATGCTCACAGGAAATAAGGTAATGGTAACTAGACCTAGGTAAATGTGTATTTTGCTTGAGAGTAGTAGAAATAGCTGACCTAGCTGCCTACATTAGCCCAATATATTAGTGTCTCTCTTTGTCTCTGCATACACACACACACACATATCTCACATGCAATTTCTCTTTTTAGTAACATCTTATATTACCATGGTACATATGCAATTTCTCTTATTAGTAACATATTACCATGGTAATTAATTTGCTATAATTAATGAATAAGTATTGATATATTACTATTAACTATTACTATTAACTATTAAAGTCCATACTTGATTCAGACATCCTAAGTTTTTATCTAGTGGCCTTTTCTTGTTTCAGTGTCACATCCCGGGTGTCACATTATATTTAAAAGCCATGTCTCCTTAGACTCTTCTTGACTATAAATTTTTCCAATGTGCCTTGTTTATGATGACCTTGACAGGTCAGGTATTTTGTAGAATGTCATATAATTAGAATTTGTCTTATGTTTTCTTATCATTAGACAGGGATTATGGGGTTTGGGGAGTAAGACCACAGAGGTCAAATATCATTTTCATCATATTTTACCAAGTGTACATACTTTGAATATGATTTATCACTATCGATGTTGACTTCAATCACCTGGGTGAGGTGTGCATCATTACTTTTTAATTTCCATAATTAAACCCTGAATAGGTATTTTTATTCATTTTAAAAGATATGGATATTTTACAGGCAAGGGGAAAAAATGTCAAGGAACTTGGTCATAGTCACTGGCATCTGTTTGGGCAATTCCCCCATTTTACCACTAATTTCAGTCCTTAAAAAGATGAGATTAGTGTGAATGATATTGATCAATCCTGGCTCCGAAAAGTATAGGTGCTGAAAACGTATAGAGAAGATTCCCATTACCAGGGGCAATGTTTTGTTTTGTTTTGTTTTGTTTCCCGAAGAATGAAGAGATGGGAAGGCAAATATGCTGTACTGGGTGTACAGGGCCCACCATAGTTTTAGGACAAAAAGAAAGGTTGGTGAAAGGTCATTTCTCAGGAAAAAGGTCATGGGAAGACTGACAGAGGCAGTAATAATAATTCCATATTAACCGTGTTTTATTTCTATTGCATCTGAAGTGAAATCATCACCAACTAATATTCCTTGAACACCTGGGATGTACCAGGCACTTTTACATAGGTAATTTCATTTAATCTTCCCAATAAGGTTATGATGTAGTAGTATCCCCATTTAATAAATGCAAGAACTGGAACTCAGGGAGTTTAAATGACTTGGCCAGGTTGAGAGACCCTATAAGTCATGACCAATCCATTAAACTAGTTCTCGGGGACTTTGGCTTTTCATCTTTGCCTATGTCACAGGCCTTACAGATATAAAAATACTCAAAATTATTTGTTAAATAGATTAACTGAATGAACAGCTGGATGAAGAGACAAAACTAAGGTAAAGCAAAAGATTCTTTAATTCCAACTTCAGAAATGCCATGTAGTTAGAGGAGGCTTGCATGCCAACTTGTGTGTGCCTGGCTATGTTCTGGGATATAATGTGATAATTTGCTGGAAAAAAAGAAACTATTTTAATCCTTGAAAACATCTCTACCAAAGTGTGTTTCTTGGAGAAGTCTAATACTTTATGAAGAATTACATTTCCTGGCCACTGGATTAACTTAATGTAATTGTGATGTTCCTGCTTGGACATGCTCCAGCCCTATGGGTAAAGAAAGCCCACTAAGGAACCCAAGAAAGAGAAAATAATAAAATAAAATAAATTGGAGTAGGCCTTATGAGGTAACAAATTAATTAGACTATTACAGGGGGTATAACTCTTCAAAATGAAGAGCCTTTTATTTTTGCAAAGGGGCATCATTAAATATTTTAATTAAATGTGCTCAAAGAAGAATATCCATGAACCTTTTAAAAAAGGGGTTAGGCAAATTTACGTATTATTTTTTCCTAAAGAATCTCAAAAATCAACAGTTCTTAAAGTGTGCTCATCAAGCAGCATAAATCAGCGGCTTTTAAAGTGTGTGTGGGGTACGGTTTGCACGAAGCACCATCATTATTAAAAAGGTGACAATATCAATTTTGTCTCATCAAGGGATTAGTTTATCAATGGGAGTTATTTGAATTTCTAGACACTCCCCTTATGATCCTGGGTCAGATCCCGCTCTGTATTTTCCCTAAATGAATCAGAAGCTTTGAATTCTTTTCTTTCTATTCTAATTCAGAGCTCTGTAAAAGAGAGTGGAACTATAGTTATTTCTCCTCCTTTCTCTGAATACCAGTGAATTGAATTCATAAACCCCCACTGTTGCACACTTCTGTGGCCTTGCCCCTTAGAAACAGCACTCAGGAGCTCTTGTTTTTGAGACTGTTCTTCCTGCATTCAGATTCGCATACAGCAGGGGATAGAAGAAGCAATTTTCAGATTCCGTGGTGGGCCAGATTAAATTACTCCACAGGCCATATGTCTCACAAACCTACCAGAGTGGATTAAGTGTTTTGCTTCCTCTTTGCATTTGAATTTTTTTTTCATAAAAGAAAGAAAATGTTAATATAGGCCTAGTAGGGGAGAAAGAGACAAACAAATAAACAAATTCAGTTAGCAAAGAAACAGCCTGAATATTTCCTGTTAGTGTTTGACAGCCAGCACTAGATGAATTTGAAGATGAAAAGGTTGAGGCAGGCTATTCTGCTTAGATTTCATTAACTATTAATATATGTTCTATCAAGGACCAAAGAGTAACCATCAGGTTTTTTGTTTTTGTTTATTTTTAATTCCTTTCCAGAGCTTGATGACCTAGACTATTAAAATTTAAAAATAAAACACCTAATATATCTATATTTGCATATGTAGGAAAAATATAGTTTGGAGTCAAATAGACATATATTGTGATTTCCCAGCCAGGTTAACTACGATATGAAATTTAATACTTTCAGTCTTTATTTTTCTATAGTAAAGTAGAATAATAATAACTATGTCACATAGAACTTTTGTAGATAATAGTAATGTAAGATTTATTGTGTAGTCACAAGATGCCTCATGTTTTGCTTGTTATTTGCTTGTTATTTCATCCTCAAACAGAACTCTGAGAATTGTTACATTATTTTAAAGATGAAGACATTCAGGTTAAATAAGGTTCAGGCTACACAGTGAGACTGGGATTTGAACTTTGGTTTTGTTAACTCTTGAACTCAGGTTCTCAACCACAACCTTATATTTCTACTTACATAGAGAATGTGCAGGAAAGTTTAAACTTTTCCTCTGAGGGTTTGATTAAGTGAGTCTGCTGACATAAACTGACAAGAACAGATTAATAGGAGAAAAGGCACACAAATATATTAACATGCACATGTACGTGGGAGACACACAAAATATGAGACTGACTCAAAGCAGAGCCAGTGGTTGAATTTTTTTTTGTTTTTTTTTTTATTTCAGCATATTATGGGGGTACAGATGTTTAGGTTACGTATGTTTCCCTTGCCCCCCTCTCCCCTCCAAGTCCGAGTTTCAAATATGTCCATCCTTCGGGTGGTGCGCATTGCACTCTTTGTGTATGCATATACCCGTCCCCTCCTCCCTCCTCCCTCCTCCCCAGGATTTAAGTGGTTGAGTTTTAATACACTCTCCATGGTGGGGGAGGGAAGTGAGGAATGTAGGCAACTTTATAGGAAGAATAAATGATTTTTAGGGGAAATGAATGGACCTAAAGAGTAAACAATAGTTTAGAACAAAGTTCCTCTGGGTTCTGGGAGTGGTAGCAACAAGTAATGGGAAGGTGAAGGAGAACTGTGCTGTGATCAAATGTTGCCTTATTATGCAAATAAAGTCTCTCAGGTAACGACTCTTAGAAAAATAGTTGATGGAATAAGTAAAATGTCCGGGCATGATGTCCTAAGCATGGAGACTTTTATTTTCCTCTCTTATATTAGGACTTAGTCTTTGCTGGTTAATGTAAATTCTAGGGGGGGGGGGGTCAATGACAGTTGCATTTCCTTTGGAATAACTTCCCTCAGCCAAATGATGGAAATTTAGAGAGAGCCCCTCCATGCACTTAGAAGGAGAAACAAGGGAAGGTCAGAGAGGGCTAGATTCTGAGGCAGTTTCCAAGGCCTTTTCATTTTTTTTAATTCAAAGTGTTTAGCACACCAAAGTACCATACTTTGGGGTATTGTTTTCTGAATCCCAACAAACAAAAATAAAGCCTTGGGAACCATGATATTAGCTTCCTTCCCTTCATCAGATTTAAAATTGTAGACTGCTATGAGGGTAAGAGAAGAAAACTGAATAAAATTCAGGAACGATTTGAGATTTCTGGATGTTATTTCTGTTCTGCTTTTTATAAGACCAAGAAAGGCAGTAAAGATAAGATCATCATTTATAAAGAAACAAATATTAATGTCAACAAACTTTTTCTGTTGCCCTCACAGCTTTCTCAGGTAATTGAGTCTAAAGTCAACAACAAACATATATTATAAATAGAAACTAATAGACTAAACAGAAAAAGAGTTTGGGTATTTTGAAGCAAAACATATTGATGTAATTGAATATGCTGGTAAGTATTTATATTTTTATAGATAAAATCAAGCAAACCATTAAAAGATTCTCCATTGTGTGCTCCTCGAATATTAGCACTGTTTATAACGTGATGTTTCAAAAATGTACTTGATGGTATCATTTAGACAGACCCTCCCTTGTGATCATCAGAAAATATTAAGTCTAATTTTCAGATCAGGAAAAGAAGAGGTCCTAAGATTACATAAATAGGTGAGGATATTTATAGCCCTTGAAAAACCTTGTCTAGGGCTTCAATTTTGCCTTTCATACTAGTGAATTTTGCCTTTCATACTTTCTCTTAGAGAGTATTATTTTAAAAATATGCATTATTTCTCTTCAGGTTCTTCTGAAGAGATTAGTAAGGTCAAACATGCAGCCTAATTAGTGGAATGTGAAATAAACACTCTTCAAGGACTCTTGGCCCTGTGATGGGTAAGCTGCCCATCAGAATAGTGTGTGACTGAAGGTACAACTAATCACAGTATCTTAGAGAGCCATGTGCACTAGGTTTTGCTCAGCAGCAGAGGAAGTACAAAATGAATTGAATTTTAAGTCATCTTCAGATTAGACCATTATTCAAAAAGGCAGCTAAGTGGGCAGAGACACTGGCTCTGCATATTTAAGGATTTTTACTTCAATGACAAATATCTTAAATCTTTATCCTTTGCTTTACATTCTCATAATTTGCTTGAATTTAGATGACAGCAAAATGCTATTTGGTTAACTCATTGCTTCCCAATATTTTTAATGTCATGGCAAACACAGATATTTCATATTAAAAAAAAGGCACATATTATTCCAGAAGTCACTCATGAAGCAAGTTTGGATGCCACTGAAAGAGTTTATAAACTGCAAAATGAAATGTCCAAATTACACAAAGATTTTTTCACGGAATACTGCATACCAAAAGCCCTACCCTGCTTCTTTCTGTGCCTCACACCTGAATCCAATGGCCCACACCTAGGGCTCCGTGCAGTGCTTTTTTTGGATTGAAACACAACCTCATTTAAGAAACTCTTAACTGCCTTGCATGGCAGAAGATGGTTCACCTTCTGTGAGCTGCTGAAGTAGGGTCACGCTGTGTGCACCCCGAAGGCACAGCAAGTGCTGAACATTGCTTACTGTGGCTGCCGCCTGTGAAGACTGGAGGGTGCTCCATTGTTCCACCCTCCAAGAATTCCTTGACGAGGCTTCTGGTAACAGGTGTTTATTAATCTGGGGTTTTATGTCTGCCCCGGGCCCCACCTGGACACACTGGCTCGGTGTCACGTGCCACACATTTAAAACATTTGCAGAGCACAAACATGAGCACAGATTACTTTCATCGATATCTTCGCATGCTTCTAATGCCACTTTAATGCCAGAATAACAATGGAGAATTAGCAAGTAAAATCAGTCCTATAAAGTATCCCCTATACTAAATGTTCTGTGTGGAACAAGAACAATGGCAGTTGTAAAGCCACAGAACTTGAAACTGGTTTGGGTGAAAGAATATTTTGTGAATTGCTTCTATTATATTATAGTAGGCAGTATGTCACCAGAATCTGACAAGGTTAGAAATAATCTCATAATTTACACTCCAGGAGAACTGACAAAAGCATTCTGAGGTTGAGAGTTCACTGGAACAGAGAAATAGTTTCACTTATAGAGACCTGAGTTAAAGGGTTATAAATCACTATAAAAGTTAGCAGATTATTTTCTAGAGTATGTTTCACTCAGGTAACATTTATGAATAATATTTTTCCTAATTATAGGAAATTGTGTAAATAAAAACTAAAGTGAATGAGGTATAACTCATAATCTGACCTCCCAGAAGCAACTATCAACTATACTGAGCATATGTTTCTGATAATTTCTGCATGAATATATATATACATGGAAATATGTATAAATACACACACACATAATTAATATACATTGTAAAGTGTTGTTTTAATTCAATACAGTTTGTGATGTTGTCAATGTTTTTCCTCCTTGTTACTTTTATAATAATAGTGCTATGGATTGAATTGTGTCCTCCCCAAATTCATATGTTCAAACCCCCAATGGGACAATATATGAAGAGAGGATCTTTAGGAGGTAATTAAGGTTAAATGAAGTCATAAAAGTGGGGATTTAACTCAAAAGTTCTGTGGCTTTATAAGAAGAGAAAGAGAGATCTCTTTCTCCTTCTATTTGCCACACTGCAAGAAGGCAATCCTGGAAGGGAGTCCTCACCAGAACCCAGCTATACTTGGACCCTGACCTCAGACTCCCAGCCTCCAGAATTATGAGAAAATAAATTTTTGTTGTTTAAGTCACACAGTCTATGGTGTATTGTTACGGCAGTCCGAATAGACTCAGACAAATAAACAGACCTAATTTACATATAGCCTCTAATCATCTTTGGTCATCTCCTTCTCTGTTTCCATTCTTCCCTTCATACTTGACTGCCACACTCTGTCCTCGATACTCAGATATTACGTGCATTCTCTTTCTCAAAATGCGGACCTTCCCAAACTGCCTGGGGTAAAGAAAGGGCAATTTGGGAACTTCTGTGAAAATGGCTTGTGTTTGTGAATCCTCTAGATTAGGTACAGATGTTCAATATGGTACTTAAAACATGACAGTGAGACTCCTAACTCATAGATAATCAGGGCTCCTTGCTTTCAGCAGAATACTTAGGAGAGGAATAACTTAAGAAAGGTGTTTATTTGTTAACTTTAAATGCATTCATAGTTTACGTATGGAGAAATGACAAAAAAATATTATGAAACATGTGCGAAAGGAAATGAGAGGGACTTCGGTTGGGAAATCACGTATTTGTAGGAAATGAATGGTAGTTACAAAACTTTCCATAATGCTTATAGATGGTATGCTGCAGAGCTAAGAGTAACACTCAAATATTTACTTATTATTTGGTTTCTATTTATATTTCAAATATTAAAATGAGTTTACTTTCCTCAATTTACATCAAATGGCATTGAAGGGAATCAATTTCCAAAATGTGCTGAGAGAATGGGAAAAGAAAAATCATATTAAGATTTTAAAACACATCCAGAATAAGGTACAAGGTAGAATTTTTCCTAAGATAGCAGGTGCATTAGCAGTAGACACTTTAATGGGGCTGTTCCAAGTGACGGCGTCTGTATATTAGACTTATGCTGTGAAAAATAGGGAAGAGAGTGAATGGCAGAGGGAGTGTGCAGAGAAAAATTAACTGTCTACAGCTTGTGGGGAGTTCTTGCTCAGCAATTTAGGCTACTGAGGGGGATAGCAAGGCAGAGTTTGCAATCCTCAAAACTTTAAATGGAGGAAACAGAAGCGCAGGTAGTTAAACAACTTTTCCAAGGTTATACAGCTAAGTGACAAATCCAAAACGAGAATTCAACTCTCTAGTTGCCTATGTTCCATTTTTTTTAATTCCACATAATGACAACCTTAACGTTCATATGTGCAAATGTGACAGTTTTCGATTGTGAGATTTCAAATCTACATTTTCTGACTATACCTAATCCTTAAATCAAAATAGAAAGAAAATCTAAAAATAAAATTGACATTATTTTGTATTTCCACTCCCCCTTCCTTCTTTCTTTTCTCTGTCCCTATTTTTTTACACTAGAGACACTTATAGATAATGTTACTTTCTGGAAAAAACATAATAACTCACAATTCCTTAGTGAATATTGTTTTAAATTCTTCATTAATTAATTTGGTGTCATAAGCACTCCAGAAGGAACACAAATAACATCTGTATCTAGAATTGATTTTTTTTTTCCTGTAGTGTCTTGGCAGGGAGGGGGAAGTTGAAGAATGGGGCTATTTGGTAAAACTCTTTGCCCTTTTATTTTTGTAAATGTTGTCTTTTTTCTGTAAATGTCATGTCCAAATTATAGGTGAGTATTGGCAGAGTTGCAGAGACTGAGACCCATTACAGCCTCTGGCATTTGTGCTGCTAAATTTGTAATGAGTTGCAGGTGTTTGTGATTGAATTTTGTGTTGCCTTTAGATGGGCTTACTGCTTCACAGTCCATTAAGTCTATGCTTTTTTTGTGGATGTTAAAATTTTGGTGATGCAAAAACATCAGTTAAAAGACTAGGTGGATTGTAATAGTTTTAACATAGAAAGAAAGATCTGTATGCTTTATACTAGTGTCAATTTTCACACTCATGCATGTGGATAGTCACCAGTTTAGGAATATATCTCAAGTATAGTGGCAATGGTTTGACATATTTCATGGAAGAATGCAGTTGGAAGATACTATTTAGATCCTTTTCTATATTAGCAGTACTCAGCACTTAGAATAAGAATATCTTAGATAAGAATTACCTGATATCCTTGTTGAAATGTTCCTTGGACAATTCTGAAAATCACAATGTCTGTCTCACATTTGTTGCTTTGGTGAGGGATGAAGACCAGAGAAGAGATCTGTTCATGTTTTCTGATGATTTTGTGGAAGAATTGAGCTTACTCGGTTAGCCTCACTTTCATTTCAGAGTTATTGTTACTTTCCTAGTATTTAGATTGTTCACAGGCTTGATTGGGAGCTTCAGAGTTTAGCTAATTATGCAGGATTAGCACAGACATAGCGTACACTAGACTTGGTCAATCAAATCCCTATATATAATCAGAAATATATTTTTATATATTTTATAGAAGTTTGTGTGTGTGTGTGTGTGTGTAGTTTACAAAGAACACAAAATGATTATATAGAATAGTTCATGGAATGTTTGATGTAGAAAAAATATCAAGTGCCATATACTATCACAAAGATGGACATCCCAGAAATTTCATGTATCTGAACATCTTTCAGAGTCTTACACAGTCTCAGGATCATCGCTAATAATAATCACACTACTAGCAACTACTTTTTGAGCATTCACCATGTTCTTTCCATGAGCATTTAGCATGAATCATTTTAGCTTATTCTCATAACAGTCTTATGAGGCTGGCACAATTATTTATTTCTATGTCCTTTTTAGACGTGAGAAAATGAGGTTTGAAGAGCTTAAGCAGCTTACCCAAGGTCAAAGAACTAGTAAGATGTGGATCTGGGATTTGAACCTAAGAACTCTGACCCAAGGTCAGAACCCTTGAGAATCAGTGACCTAATTCATGCCTGCCATGAATATGTATTATAGAAACACCACTGCAGTATGAATCTACAGATAGCTGATTACTAGTGAGTTCTGCTTGATAAAATGAAAATAAATAAGCATTTATTGTATTTGTCTCATCTGATTCAGTACTGCATTTGTAGATCATGCCAGTGAATATATAACTGCCTGTGTATAAACTTACTCCTACAGTTTGATAAGCTGCAGCTATGAGTACAAATCAAGCATGAAGAAGCCTGTTTATATATGTATGTATGCATGTATGTATGTTTATATGTATGTATTTTCTATTTCCATGATATGTGCATAAAATCAACAAAAACGCTAGCAAGAGCAATAGCAACACACCAGAACACAAATCTTCTGCTGAATTTCCCTAACTCATACTTTAATTTGGTTGTGCTTTATTTTGAATTTTAATTACGTCTAAGGCCTTGCTATCTGCTTTAATTAAAACATTTACATGACATGTATATATGTCAGATACATGCAGTGTTGAGTGCCTACTTAGTTCCTAATATGAAATAGGCACTCAATAATATTGTTGAACTAAATCATTGTTAGGAAGTGCATAAAATGCCCACGTACAATATCAGTGTCAATCATGGTCCTGGGAAGAAACAAATGCTCACCTGAAAGGGTTTAGCTAAAGTTAATTCAGGAAAGAACTATTTACAAAAGTATGGGCAATATGGCATCCAGATACTAAAAATAGTGGGAAGTTTTTATGAGCCTTGAAAAGGCAAGAAGAAGGAATGGCTTTATCAGTGCTTGATAAGAGCTGGGGCTTGGAAGGGAATAGGATCAGCCAGACAGAAGCTATTATCATATCAGCTGGAAAAGAAACCATGGCTGGACAGGAAGATAACAGGGAGAGAAGAGTTCTCCCATTGTTGACTCTCAAAGAGAAGCTTAAGGAAAAATGGAACTAGGACATACAGGTCATGAATGCCAGGCCACAACACAGAGTAGGATGGAGTAGGGTGGGGCATGGATCAGAGTGGAAGAGAATGGAGAATAATCTGCATATCATTTCATGCCATCTTCCCAATAATACATTTTAGTAATTATCTCTATTCAAAGGATACGAAAAATTACTCAATAAAATGAGTAACTAAAGCTTATTTAAAAATTGGCAGATCTACTATTAGGGTGAAGTCATTGACCTACAAGAACAGTGGCCAACACCCATTTAATAATATATTTATTTAACTACTATCATAACAAATATTTATTATGTCAGCATATACCTAGACACTGGGGAAAATTCACTTAACAGGAGAGTCAAAGTCCATGCTCTCATTAAAATAGTATAATTACTACAAAAAAAGAAGACAGAAGATAAAACCAATAAATAGAAATATAATTTCAGATAGTGATAGGTGCTGTGATGACTTTGCAATAAGGTCTTCCTATGACAGTGACTGGAAGAGGAGATCAACTACTTTGGACTGGGTGGTGAAGAGAAGACTCTCCAAGGAGATGATATTTAAGCAGAGACCTATAGGATTTGGAGAGGCTACCAAGAATAAAGATTTGGCACAAAAATGTGCTTATGGCAGAGGGAACAGCAAACAAAAAGGCCTAAGACAGGAACAAGTGTGGTGTGATTATTTAAAAATAGCAACAACAATGTAAAGCCATGTGTTTGGAGTGCTGTGAATAAGGAGAAGAGTAACGCAGGAGGAGATGGAGGGTGAGATGACACAGGGCCCTGTGATGAATTTGGGTTGCATTCAGAGAACAACACAACTCTTTTGGAGAGTTTTGAGCCAGAGAGTGATGCCGTTTGACCTACATTTTTAACAGGTCTCTCAGGTTGCTGCATCAAGAATGGATTACAACAGGGCAAGAGAACAGGCATAGAGATCATTGAAGGTTATATCAGTGAGTATGGTAAGGAGTGAATAGATTCAAGGTGTATTTTTAGAACCAATATTCTGATATGAATAGTAAAAAGAGGGAGGAAGAAGGCAAACATAATCACTATGGTTTTGGTTTGAATGATTGGATGTGTGACACTATTTTTACTGAGATGAAGTAAACTGAGACAGCCATGGATGAGAAAATACAGAGTACTAATTTGTGCTTTTATATTTTTAATACTTACTAGATACCCATATGGAGTTCTTATGCAGTTGGGGAGGTTCAGTGCTGGAGATAAAATCTTGAATCACTTGTTTATCAGTGGAGTTTAAAACCATAGGACTTTGCTGAATCACCAATGGAAAGAGTGTAGGCAAAGATGAGAAGGCTAAGTACACAATGAACTCAACATTCCTGGCAACATACAATCTACCAAGATTAAACCATGAAGAACTAGAAAACCTGTACAGACTTATAGTGAGTAACAAGATCAAAATAGTAATAAAAGTCTCCTATCAAAGAAAAGTCCAGAACCTGATAGCTTCACTGCTGAATTCTATGAACCATTTAAAGAAGAACTAATACCAATTCTACTCAAACCATTAAAAAAATGAAGAGGAGGGACTACTTCCAAACTCATCCAGGATCAGACAGACACAACAACAACAAAAAAAATTACAAGCCATTATCCCTAATTAACATCAAGGCAAAAATCTTTAACAGAATATTAGCAAACAGAATTCAACAACACATTAAAAAGGTCATTCACCATGATCAAGTGGGATTTATTGTAATTGGTCTTGCAAAATGACCACCTTCCTAAGTTATTTTTGTTCCCTCAGACTTGACTAGTCAAACCTAACAACCAGGCTTAGCCTATCCACAGCACTCACCATGAGTCACCAATAGCTGATGCTTGAATCAGAACACCTGAAGACCCTGTGACTTCAAACCCCACACAACTTGACCTGCATTCCACAATCCACTATAAAAGCCCTTGCCCATAGTCAGTTAGATGGATTTGAGGTTATTTCCCTCATTCTCCCAACAGATCTTTTTCACATTAAAATTTCTTTCATTCTTGGCAATAGTTGTTGTCTCAATAATTGGCTTTCTGTATGGTGAGTAACATGGCCCAGGCTAGACCCTTTTGGGGGGGCGGGGGTTGATAACATTATCCGAGTGAGAAAAGTATAGTTCAACATGTGTAAATCAATAAACATATCACATCAACAGAATCAAGGATAAAAATCATATAATTATTTCAATAGATGCAGAAAAATCATTCAATAAAATTCAGCACCCCTTCATGATAAAAAACTCTCAACAATTGGATATAGAAGAAACATAACTCAACAAAATAAAAGCCATATATGTCAAGCCCACAGCTAACATCATACTAAATGGGGAAAAATTGAAAGCCTTTCCATTAAGACCTGGAACAAGACAAAGATGACCACTGTCAACCAATTTTACTCAACATAGTACTGGGAGTCCTAGCCAGAGCAGTAAGACAAGAGAAAAAGATAAAGGAATCCAAATGGGAAAGGAAGATCAAATTGGCCTTGTTTGCAGGTGACATAGATTTTTTCTTTTTTTGGAAGTAACGTACTTATTTTTGTGTGTGTGTGTGTGTATGTTATTTTCTTTCTTTTCATGTTTTATTTTATTTTATTTATTTTTTTAATGTTAGTAACATACTTCTAATGATATAATACTATTTTGCCACAAAGACCATAAAACACAGTAACAGAGAAAAAATGAATTACAAGTAATGATTACAGTGACCAGTGAACAACTGCTCACATTCCTCACATTTACAGTTTTACAACACTAGCTTCAAGAAGCACCCACGATGACTCAAGTGAGGTCTCAGATATTAGGTTGGCGATCGCATGTGGTTTTAGGACTTCTATCATTTTTTGAATATCAAGCATTTGAGGCCTCTCCTTATGTTTGAAGACATTTTAACTACAGAAGAAATAGTTATCACCAAAAATTCCTGAACAAGGAGGTGGATGCAATAAGAAGCTCTGGTGTATTCCCTTTGGGAAAGGGATTGCAGACTGCAAATGTTTTTGTAATAGGGAGAGTTGCAGTAGGTTACACAGGAGCAGAGATATACATTTAAATAAAGGGTAAAGAGTAAAGTTTATAATAGGGAAACCAAAAGGATGGACCAGAGTGGAAATATTTTTTTCTTTGATCTTGTTGCTTAACAGATTAGTCACCATCCCGTGAATGAAAAATCACCCAGCTTATTAGTTTTGTGGGGAGACAGAGCCTAAAGAAGCTGCTGCAAACACCAGAGCACTTGCTTTCCAGCCTCACTCATAGGCTTATAGCTGGGGTGCAGGCACCTGATCTGGATTTCCCCAGAGTCTGTAGATGACATGATCTTATCTTTAGAAAAACCTAAAGATGAAAAAACTCTTAGACTGTTAAAAAAATTGAGAAAAATTCAAAGGATACAAAATCAACATTCAAACACCGGTAGCATTTCTATATAATAACAGCCAATATCTGAAAAAGAAATCAAGAAAGCACTCCCATTTACAATACCTCAAAAAAAAAAAAAAAACCCAGAAATAAATTTAACCAAAGAAGTGAAAGATCTGTACAAGGAAAACTAACTATAAAAGAGTGATTAAAGAAATTAAAAACAATACCAAAAAATGGAAAGATAACCCATGGATTGAAAGACTTAAATTTTAAAGTGTCTATACTACCCAAAGCAATCCACTGATTCAATGCAATCCTTATCAAAATACCAATGATATTGTTCACAGAAATATAAAAAATGTCTCTAAAATTTATGTGGAATTATGAAAGACCACAAACAGCTAAAGCAATTCAGAACAAAAAAACAAAGATGGAGGTATCACACTACCTGATTTCAAATTGTACTACAAGGCTGTATTAACCAAAACAGCATGGTACTGGCATAAAAACAGGCATGTAGGCCAGTAGAATAGAAGAGAGAATCCAAAAGTAAATCCATGCACTTGTAGCCAACCCATTTTCTACAAAGGTACCAAGAACATACACTGGGGAAAGGGCAGTCTTTTTAATAAATGGTGCTGGGAAAACTGGGTATCTATATGCAGAAGAATGAAACTAAACCTCTCTCACCATATACAAAAATCAACTAAATATGGGTTAAAGACTTACATGGAGGACCTGAAACTATGAAACTATTAGAAGAAAAGTTTGGGGAAATACTATGCTACAAAACATTGATCTGGGCAAAGATTGTTGGGGTAACACCTCAAAAGCACAGTCAACCAAAGCAAAAATAAACAAATGGGATTATATCCAGCTAAAAAAACTTCTGCACAGCAAGGAAAACAACTAACGAAGTGAAGAGAAAACTATAGATTGGGAGAAAATATTTGAAAACTATTATCTGACAAAAAATTAATAACAAGAATATATAAAGAACTCAAACAACTCTAGCAAAAACAAACAAACCAAAAGAAATGAAAAAAAAAAACCCAAAAAACAAAAACATCCAAATAATCCAATTTAAAAATGGGCAAAAGATTTGAATATACATTTCTCAAAAGAAAACTTACAAATGGCCAACAGGTATATGAAAAAATCAGAGAAATGCAAATAGAAATCACAATAAGACATTATCTCACACCAGTTAAAATGGCTATTATAAAAAAAAAAGAAATAACATATTCTGGTGAGGATGCAGAGAAAAAGGAACTGTTATACAATGTTGGTGGGAATGTAAATTATTAATAGTATAGTCATCATGAAAAACAGTCTGAAGTTTCCTCAAAAAAATTCATGTGATCCAGCAATTCCACTGCTGGATATATATCCAAAAGAAAGCAAATTAGTATTTTGAAGAGTTATCTGCACTATCAAGTTTTATTGCAGTGCTATTCCCAAAAGCCAAAATACAGAATTAACCTAAGTGTCCATCAGTGAATGAATAGATAAAGAAAACATAGTACCTATATTCAAAGGAATGCTATTCAGCCATAAAATTGAATGAAATCCTGTCATTTGTAGCAACATGGATGGAACTGGAAGTCAGTATATTAAATAAAATAAGCCAGGCTTAGAAAAACAGTACCACGTGTTCTTACTCATATGTGGGAGCTACAAAAGTGGATCTCTTGGAGGTAGAGAGTAGAATGATACTTACCAGAGGCTGGGAAGGGATAGGGGTGGGGGAATGAAGAGAAATTGGTTAATGAGTATAGGAATACTGTTAGATAAAAGGAATATGTTGTACTATTTGATTGTACAGTAGCAAAATTATAGGTAACAATAGTTTATTGTATATTTCAAAATAGTTAGAACAGAAGAATTGTAATATTCCCAACACCCATAAAAGATTAATGTTTGAGGTGATGGATATTCCAATTACCCTTATTTGGTCATTACACATTATATACATGTATCAAAATATCACATGTACCTCCAAAATATGTACAACTATGATACATGAATAAAAAATAGAAAAGAAAAAAAAAGAAACACATGCAAAAAAACTGAAGTGTTTTTTATATACAAAACATATTTCGGTGCCTTAACTCAAAATCGAAGGCAAAGAAAAAAATTTTTTTCTGCTGGAATGTATTTAGCTTTTAAGTCAGTGGTTTTCAAATTTATTTATTTTTTAGCATCAAAAATCTTTGGCAAGCCAAATCTTATGAATAAAAACACAATATAAAACATTGAAATGTTCATTATATAAAACTAGATGATAGGTACATGGGAGTTTTTTATGATGCTCTCACTTCCTTTGAATATGTTAAAACTCTGCATTTAAAAAATGCATAAGAGAGATGAGTGGACCTGCACTGATTAAATCCCAGGTTTATCAACTGGACAGCTTAGCTGCTTTTCCATAATTCCTTAGAACAAGCTTAAAATTCCTCTGTTGATGAATACTTTAAAAATCTCAGTGATATACTTGCTAATTATGAATAGGAAATATTACACAATCAATCCCTGTGGGAAACTCTTGCAACTATTATCTTATTAATGCTGTGGACCATCTTATATGCTAGTTATTATTAATATTCCCATTTTGCAAATGGAGCAACTGTGGTAAGGAGATCATATAATTGGCTCAAGTTCAAGTAGCTGGTAATTGGAGGATCCGTGATTCCACTCATTCTGCTCAAATTCACATTAATAACTACATTAATTACAGCAGTTGACACTCAAATTAACTTTAACAACAAAAAAATAACAATCACAAATTCAATCAGTCTTTTATTCAGGATGATAATTTTCTAATTAAGATGGTAAATCCTGTCTATGTATTTCTTTACATCATAAACTTTTTCCACACTATGTTTTTCAGATCCACAAAGTTTCACTCTTTTCTTTTTGTATTTACAAAATACAAGTAGTGAAAATGAATTTCAAATAGATTTACAGTGACAGGCATTTACTCCTAACCCAGTGACAGTAGAATATTGAAGTTCAAAGAAATGATTAATTAATTCAGTCATGCACCAACCACATAGAGTAACACCAATTCAAAGGTATTTGTACCAGGTTGCTTTTCTTTGACTAGACTATTATCACTTTATTTTAGCTGAGATTTATGTCCAAATGATGAAAAACTTTGATCTTGGTATTGTTTTTGGAGATCAAAGTTTCACATGTAACACTGTGCTCTACAAGGTCTCAATGCAATGCATACGGATCTAAGGTATTAAATTAATGCAAAAGAATAATTTGGTTTTGTGCTGGGTGGTGTAACTTAGATATGGTAGTCCTCCAATACCCCATTGTAAATAGTAATAATATGGAAACAAAAGCGAATGTGCTATAAAGTACACCTAAGTCCATTTTCTCCCTTTCTTCTTAACCATTTGCTTCTAGATTTTAAGAGACTAGTTTCCCTGTTTTTGGTATGTGTTTACAGTTAAATTTGTTTGAGCATTTTATTGTCATCTCCTAGTTTTTTGAGGTGGGGTAGAGGGAATGTTAAAGATATTTCTATAGTCTCTCTTGTTCTTTCTAATGATTGCTAAATGATGCAGAATATATATTATTGTCTTTTTAACACAGGCTCAATTCATGGGTAAAGCAACCAAACAAGTACTGTAAACATCCTGTCACTCCCAACCTCAGTTACAGCAGAATGACTTTCAAATCATGTTTATCACAGCAGAACTTTAATTCTTCAGTTGTGAAATGAGGTAGAGAAGCCCTTTCCATCTAAAATGACTGTATTATAACTATCTGAATGTTGATTAATAAAATAAAATTACATATAAAATGACATCTTTCTAGTCTAAATAACTCCATGGATCCTTTATCTCTCTTTCTCTCTTCCTCTCTCTCTACCTCCCCTTCCCCACTGTGTTCTTTTTTCTGCCTTGCCATTCTATTTTCCTCACCCTCTATCCTTTCCTCTTTTCCCCCTTCCCTCCCTCTCTCTACCCCCTTTATTGCAATGGAAAGTACAGATGATCCTCCACTAATGACTGTTTTGACTTATCATTTTTTTGACTTTATACAATGGTATGAACGCAATAAACACTAGAAACCATACTTCGAATACACGACAACCATTTTTTTTTTACTTTCAGTACAGTATTCCATAATTACATGAAATATTCAATACCTTATGAAATAGGCTTTGTGTTAGATGATTTTGCCCAATTGTAGGCTAATATAAATGTTCTGGGTATGTTTAAAGTAGCCTAGGTTAAAGCTAAGCTGTTCTGTAGCTCAGTGTATTAAATATAATTTTTGACTTACAATATTTTCAACTTAGGATGAGCTTAATAGGACATAACTCCATTGTAAGTCAAGGAACATCTGTATTGCAGAAAGACAGATTTAATTAGTCACAGCAATGGCTCAAAATTACTCAAAGATAAAAGCATGATTTTGCTATTCATTTTGAATCTTCTGCAGTGTTTAACATGGCCTGGTTATACAACTGTTATTTATTAGCTATGCTTAGAAGATTATCACAATAAATTAACTAATAAATAATGTTAAACTATCAGAGTTCACACTTTTGGATGTAAACTACACCAAGAGAACAGATCTGGAATTGTACCCCTTCTCAGTGGTCTAAAATAAATTAGAACCAACAAAATATACCAACAGTTATCAAAAAAAAGGTAGATTACAACGTTATCCAAAAATCTTTGAAAAGTTTTGTTTGAAACACAGAGAAGGTAGTATCCAAAAATCCACAGAAATTTTAGTATAGTTTGGTGAGGATCCTCTTTGTGCTTCAAAGGTATGGTCAAATGGGGAAAGGTGAGTCCACTAAATTCAGAAAAGAATTTGCCAATTTTCCTCAACTAAAAGAGAGGAAAAATGTAGAGAATGTACACCCCTTTGCTTATTAGGCATAGTTTGAAAATAACTGCTAGGATCACCCAATGCAGAATTTTTCTGTCACATGCAAAGCATTTAGTTTATCCTGAACAACATGAACAATTTGAAGCCTAAAAACAATCCCATGGAATTGAGTGCCCCCATCACAGACAGGCAATCAATAAGATTATAGAAAAAAGAAAAGATAGGGGCAGGCACGGTGGCTCACCCCTGTAACCCTGTAACCCTAGCACTCTGGAAGGCCTAGGTGGGAGGATTATTTGAACTCAAGAGTTTGAGCCCAGACTGAGTAAGAAAGAGGGAGATCCACTCTCTACTAAAAATAGAAAAAAATAGCCTACCAGGTGGCACGTGACTCCAGTCCCAGCTACTTGGGAGGCTACGGTGGGAGGATTGCTTGAGCTCAGGAGTTTGAGGTTGCAGTGAGTTATGATGACACCACTGCACTCTAGCCCAGGTGACATAGTGAGACCATCTCAAAAAACAAAAACAAAAACAAAAGTTGGCAAAGCAAACTTTCCTGCAGTTAATCTCCCTTCTAGTATAGTTAAACTTTAGAAGTATTTTGTAAAGTTTCAGCAAACATGTGTTGACTATTAAAAAATAAGGATTAATTAGAGTTTATGGATTTGTTTGAGAAGAATTGTTCTTATAATATTAAGGCTTTCCTCTATGAACATGATGTATATCTTCATTTATTTAGTTCTTTATTGTTATTATCAAATGACTTATAGTTTTATACGTACGTATTTTATACTCTTTCTGTTAGATTATTTTTGGGTATTTGATCAATTTTTATGCTATGGTAAAAAGTTTGTTATCAAATTTTATTTTCTAACTTTTAGTTAGTGTTATAAAAATAAATTGTGTTGAGTAAACTTGTTAAGCTCACTAATTCAATTTAATAATGTACTTTTGGATTCTTTTGGATTTTCTAAACCCACTCATATCACCTGCAAATAATGAGAGTTTCAATTCTCCCCTCTCTAATATTTATACTATGTATTAGTTTGCTCGCTTCCTTGTTTTCTTGCATATTTGTTTTTGTCTTACTGCATTGCTATGACCTTGAGTTGAGTCTTGAAAATAAATTGTGGTCCTGGGCAGCTTGTTTTGTTTTCTATTTGAAAGAGAAAGCATTCAATATTTTTCAATTAAGTATATATTAATATATGTTTTAGATGCTTTGATATGTCACTGATAGATTTAATAATACATGCAATCGAATTTTTGTAGATTTTTTTAACCTATAATAAGGGAAGTTCTTTCTATTCTTAATTTTGCATGCACTTTTTTTCATGAAAAGACATTGAATTTTATTAATGTTTTCCTGCATCTACTGCAATGCCCATGTGATATTTCCTTCACTGTTCAGTAAATGTGCCAAATCAAATTTATTTTTACATCTTAAACATCCTACAATTTTGGTATTGAATCCAAATTAGTTGTACTATATTAGCATTTTTGTATGCTGCTGAATTTTTTTCTGCTGTTTTAGTGTGTACGTATACATAAATTGTGTTTTTGGTCTGCAATTTTTTCCAGTGTCTTTGTCAGGTTTAAGTATTATGGTTATGCTGTTCTCATAAAATTAGTTGAGAAGTTTATAGCTTTTACATTTGCTAGAAATGTTTGTATAATATTATTGTGATATTTATATTCTTAAAAGCCAATAGACTTCTGGTTTGGGGCCCAACATGTAAAACGTTTAGAAGTCTTTACTTCCATTCTCATAAGAAAAAAACTGAACAAACTGAAAATCAACAACTCTTCTTAAATCAGAAAATTGAAGTTACAGTACAAACTGCTGCCATATAAACTTAGAGAGAGATACTTTTTTCTTATACTTTTTATATGCAGTTTATTATATTATATAAAAATATTTTCTAATTTTCATTTTAATTGCCAATATGACCCTAGATTATATAGGTATATAGTTTCCTATTTCTGACATATGGGTATTTTGATTGTTATCTATTTACATTGATTTAAGAGTGCATTTTGGTCAGAGAACATATTCTGTATAATTACAATTCATTGGGATTTTTCACTGGAATTTTTGACTTCACATATTGTAAATATTTGGAAATATTTCATGTGCACTTGAAAATGATATAAAATCTGCAGTTATTTATAATGTTTTACATATGTAAATTAGATCAATTATATGAAAAAAATGTAAAAGGTGGTCTGTGATTGTTCTCATCAGAAATACATGAATATTTGATTCTTGGTAGAATACTACCTGTGTTGTAAAATCAAAGACCTTATAGGAGTATGTTGGATCCAAGATAAATGCTATATACTGCTACCTATACTATATATAGCATTGGACACTATTCTTAAATTAGTTTATTGAGTAACTTTTGATTAATGAGTGGGTAGTAATTAATGTGATATAGCTGATGCTGAGGAGTTTATATGAAATTGGTTTTTATTTTGCTCAAGTACATACATCAGTAATTCTTTCAGAAAGCCATTTTCCCAGGGCACTGCCCTATTTCTTAGGTACAGTTACCCATACTTACAGGTAAATGCTTCTGTTACTCACTCCTTGAGAGGCTAAATTTCTAACTTGCTCCAAGTGCTATTTCTCAAACTGTCAACCTGAACATTTCCCAAGGCTTCTTTTTATGCCATTTATCCATTATTTTTGGGTTTAGAATATCACAGAAACATTCCCAACTCTGCATAATTACTCTTGTATGTATGTTTTTTGGATATAGTCACTTCTGTATATCCGGATCACATTTCTAACATTCTGTCCCTCAGATGGTATTTTCTGTTTTTACCACTAAGTATTTATTAATTTTAGTATCTGTTCTTATTGTTAAGAATTTTGGATGTATGGAAGGTCCATGTACTCAGGCATTCCAACTGATTCATTTTCTGGCCCTTCTCTTCTTCTGAGTCTTTCTCAGGACCTCTCTTGATGAGAACTGGAGAAATATCCCTGTTTACAAAGATTTATTTTCCAGGGTAAATTTCAGCATGCATGTGCTATCATAGTTATTCAAAGTGGTGTAACCATAGTATGTGAAACTATAGATGTGCTAAGCACTTACAAACATGAAGGCTAGGAAGCTGATTATATTTCCAAAGAGAGGCTGTGGACGAGATGTGTGGATAATGATAGAAAAGGAAAATAATAGCAGCAATGGAAATATGACGGGAGACCAGAAAATACGTTTAAGAGTTAGTGGGTAGATCAATTTGGCTAGAACAAAGATTCAAGAAGCAAAAGAAGGAAGACGAAGCCAGCAAATTGAGACCAAGCTGTGTAATTTGAAACATATTAGTCCTTTGCATAATATACTTCTCTAAGAATGAGAGAAAAAGCCTTAACCTATCCTTACATGGATCTACATGTGGTCTCTGTCTACTGCACAAAGCTGAGCTCTTGATTTTTTTCCTCCTTTATTATATACAGTCTAGCTCACAGCCCTTGTTTAAGTTCCCCAAACACACTTTGTTTCTTGAAAATATCCTCTTGACTTTGCATATGCTGTTCCTTTTGCCAAATCCTACTCTCAAAAATTATTTAAACTAATTACTTCAGATCTCAGCTATATTCTACCTTTCTAAAAAACACATAAGTGCACATATAGGAATAACATTCACAGGGTGAGACATCGGGCAGATGGGAGGGGGAAGAAGGGGATGGGTATATAATACATAACGAGTGCGATGCTCACCATCTGGGGGATGGACACGCTTGAAGCTCTGACTCGAGGAGGTGAGGGAGGGTGGGGGGCAAGGGCAATATACGTAACCTAAACATTTGTACCCCCATAATATGCTGAAATAAAAAAAAACCGGTTTCTGATTTCTTCCTTTAATAACTTCAAGAAACACTATTATACCCTCAGATAACAGCCTGCAATGCTATTTCATAATACTTAGCACAGCAATAATTAAATAATTTATTCTGTAATAGTCCCTTAAGGCACTTCTCCTGTGATAGAAGAATAGAAGCCTCACCAGGGCAGAAACTATGACTGTCTTATTCAGTAAATGCAAATTATACAAGAATTTGAGTTCCAATTGAAATGAATTTTTTGAAACATCAAACTCAAACCAAAGCATAATGATAACTCACAATAAACAATATAGAAGTATTTGAAAATAGCCTAATTACTTGTTCTTCTATATAAAATTTAAAGGTAATTGATAGAGGTAATTTTTGTATTCATTTTCAGTTATAAATTTGGAAATCTTTTACAATAGATTTTTACAAATATGTTGGAACTTTGTGTAGTAAAAAACACTGAATTAAGAATGAGAAAATCTAAAGAATCCTTATTCAATAAATGGTGCTGGGAAAACTGGCTAGCCACATGTAGAAGACTGAAGCAGGATTCACACCTTTCACCTCTCACAAAAATCAACTCACGCTGGGTAACAGATTTAAATCTAAGGAGTGAAACTATTAGAATTCTAGAGGAAAATGTTGGAAATACTCTTCTAGACATAGGCCTAGGCAAAGAATTTATGAAGAAGACCCCAAAGGCAATCACAGCAACAACCAAAATAAATAAATGGGACCTCATCAAATTAAAAAGCTTCTGCACAGCCAAAGAAACTGTCACAAGAGCAAACAGACAACCTACAGAATGGGAGAAAATTTT